>VKHL01000104.1:51807-103535 GCA_015146655.1 Ochromonas danica
AGAAGTCAAGGAGGTCTCGACTGCTGCGGATTAACGTGCTGCTGCTCCCCCCTGCTGCTGTGCACTTCAGACCACGTCACTGCTCTGGCTGCTCCTCTGGCCCAAAGCACTGCCTGGCCCACTCCCCAGTGCAACATTACAACAAAAACACAGCACAGCCCCATCTGTGGCGCCTCACTCATTCGCATTCTGCACTCACTGGAAGTGCCATACAAGTAGAAGATCTTTCGGTCTGTCCAATATATGCTCCCCCACTCCCTATATGATGATCGACTTGGATGACTCGCTGAGGAAAAGAAAAGGTCAGGAGATTTTATCCTCGGGTTGTAACAAGAAGAAACAGACAGCAGCATCGTGTTGCGACGAGGCTTCGCTCCACTCTTGTCCTTGTCTCGAGCACTATCAGAGATTCTTCGATGAGCTTCTTCGCGCCATCTCGGATCACAGCTTGGTGAGAGCACAAAGGGTGATGGAAGAATATTGTGCTGCTGATGTGGTGATGCAGAGCACTTACTGGAGCCGAGGAGCTGTCCCTCCAGCCTGTGGGACGGCCCCTGCTTCTTCTGGCGATCCCTCTCCTTTGACTAGAATAAGTCTCGCGAATGCGCAGAGTTTGGAAGAGAGTTTGCATTGTCTGGCGGATTTCTTGGAGTTGGGCAGGGAGTTGTGTGTATCTGCTCGGAATGGAGGGAAGATGCGATTGGGCAAGAAGAGCGATAGTCCAGCACATGCTCCCTCTTCATCTTCTCTGTCTTCTTCTTCTTCTTCTCCTTCCATGCTGTCTTCATCCTTGTCATCCACACTATTGCGTGGAGGAGAGGAGGGGCAGGAAGAAGGAAATGATTGGATTGGTCTTGGCAGTGTTCATGTGGAGGGTCGAATAGGTGTTGGGGTGAGAGAGAGGACATCGAATCGATGCTCTTTGGATTCGGCTAAGCAGCAGGGACATGAGAAGAAGAACATTAAGAAGGAGAAGGAGAAGCAATGGTCATCTTCGACATCAGCTGGAATGACAACGAACGGAAGCAGGGAGGGAGAGGGTGGAACGACGCTCAGTGAGGCCTTGCTTGGATTGGCTCCCACTTCTGTAGCTGAACCATGGAACCTTCAACGGACGTGTCAAAGTCACAGCATGGCGGACTCTTCGATGTCGGTTCCATCTTCCTTGACATTGTTGCTGTCAGACGCCCAACAAATGCATTTGACTCGGCCAGAAGGTTTGTTAGGGCTGTCTGAGGGAGACGAACCCCGTGAACAAGAACCAAAACAAGAAGAAGCTCCTGCAGGAGTCAACTCCAAGCAAGCGGTAGGTGAGCAAAGGAGTCGAAGGCAAGGAGGAGAGTTCAGTAGCGAGAAGAGGGAAGATGGACCTCGGATCATGAGAGAGGCCGACGCGGGAGAATATGATGAGAGAGGAGGCTGTGGAGGAGGACTGCGTTATGTACCGGTGAGGCTGAATGTATGGCTGATCTTTCATCGTGAGAGCATGAGGCTACAGATGGAGTCGTCGTCCCAGGAGAGTTTCCAGATCAAGAAGATTGAGATCCACTGCTATGACAGCACAGACGCTGCAAGCATATGCTGAAAGAAGAAGGTTCGTCTCCCTTGCATCTATTAGTTGATGGATCTTTGGAGGAGCAGAGGATGACATCCATGTGAGCATATTGGAGGATATGAGTGAGAAGACTTATGGAAGGCTGCTGGATGGAGGAGATGACTGTGCGCTGGGCGATATGACGAAGTCTTCGTTGTTGGTGTTGACATATTATTATATTGTTCTCATATTGATTATGATATTCATTTAGATCTGTTTATCTATCCTTGCCGAATATATCTAGAGCCGTTCATTGTCTGGTAGTTTTGTCGATCTGCTTGCGTAAGTTGGTTAGCCTCCCTGGTGTGACTGATGATTGAGGGTTGGTAGAATGAAATGAGAAAGAAGATGAGACAGAAGGGGAAGGGAAGCCAGATCTGTTGTTTTTCTCTCCATCTCAATCACTTTAGCATGAAGGAGCCTCTCCCGGTCTGGCAGCTGACTGTGCGCCACTCTGCAGTCAGACAGAAAGAAGGACAGACAGACAGACAGCAGGGAGTAGCTGAGACAGCACATGGGAGTAGCGTCTGATAGCAGAACTCAGTTGAGGAGGTTGGTGGAGAGTTCAAGGAGATGTGAAGCTTCCCATATGAAGCACACAAATCCCTCAACTTCCACTACAACAGACTGACTGAAAGAGAGAGTCAGGTCTGTCTGTGAATTTGAAGAGTAGGTTCAGAAAGTCTTACGCAAAGATAGGTGTGGAAGAAGTGATGGATCAAAAGTGGAGCTTGGAGAAGTGTAGTGGCTCTCCTTTCTGTTGGGTGGAGAGGAGGAAGGAATATCGTTCTCTGGTTCTTGGCGGAACAATCGATTGTGGAAGGCAGGAACCACTAGGAAGTGATCATGATGGGTCAGCCTTTGCATTGACCTTCCCAGACCTTCCTATGCTTGCATAGATCGCTGACATTCTGTTTCAATCGCTGGTGGATTGCAATCTGTTTTCATCCATTGACATGAAGTGGTTGCGTACTGAAGGACTTTGGGAGGTTAGGGGTTTGGGATTTGGCGATATTGCTCGGTTGGATTTCAGCACATGTCATTCTCCCACTCTCACTGTGGATAATCGCTGTTTGGCTGTACTACGCTGTCCTTCTCCAGTTCTATGGTAAGTGCTTGACTTGAGATAGTTAACTGTGTGACTTGGGAATTAAACATTAAAGTTTAAAACAACCTTAAGACCATTGGAATGGGTGTTTTCTCACCGGTCATAAGCAATTGACCTATTATATTGTTAACTGTTTTATCCCTCAGGCAAGTCTAGTCTCTGGTGGGAGACTTAACGAGAGGTCTGCTTAAGATAAGCTCGGTACGATGAGATGCTTCTAACGGAATCAGTATATCACAAAACATCAAACAAGGACGAAAGCACCCAAACCAAATCTAACGTGAAACCAATCTGAGCTAACCCTATACACTGATGAAGTTATCAACATCAGCGGTGCGAATATAGTGATGACATCCATACTCTGATTGTCCTAAACTGATCTATCTCCCAGACTGCCCATTTGCCCATTTCTCAACAAGGGCAAGTCAGAAAGAAGTCAAGGAGGTCTCAACTGCTGCGGATTAACGTGCTGCTGCTCCCCCCTGCTGCTGTGCACTTCAGACCACGTCACTGCTCTGGCTGCTCCTCTGGCCCAAAGCACTGCCTGGCCCACTCCCCAGTGCAACATTACAACAAAAACACAGCACAGCCCCATCTGTGGCGCCTCACTCATTCGCATTCTGCACTCACTGGAAGTGCCATACAAGTAGAAGATCTTTCGGTCTGTCCAATATATGCTCCCCCACTCCCTATATGATGATCGACTTGGATGACTCGCTGAGGAAAAGAAAAGGTCAGGAGATTTTATCCTCGGGTTGTAACAAGAAGAAACAGACAGCAGCATCGTGTTGCGACGAGGCTTCGCTCCACTCTTGTCCTTGTCTCGAGCACTATCAGAGATTCTTCGATGAGCTTCTTCGCGCCATCTCGGATCACAGCTTGGTGAGAGCACAAAGGGTGATGGAAGAATATTGTGCTGCTGATGTGGTGATGCAGAGCACTTACTGGAGCCGAGGAGCTGTCCCTCCAGCCTGTGGGACGGCCCCTGCTTCTTCTGGCGATCCCTCTCCTTTGACTAGAATAAGTCTCGCGAATGCGCAGAGTTTGGAAGAGAGTTTGCATTGTCTGGCGGATTTCTTGGAGTTGGGCAGGGAGTTGTGTGTATCTGCTCGGAATGGAGGGAAGATGCGATTGGGCAAGAAGAGCGATAGTCCAGCACATGCTCCCTCTTCATCTTCTCTGTCTTCTTCTTCTTCTTCTCCTTCCATGCTGTCTTCATCCTTGTCATCCACACTATTGCGTGGAGGAGAGGAGGGGCAGGAAGAAGGAAATGATTGGATTGGTCTTGGCAGTGTTCATGTGGAGGGTCGAATAGGTGTTGGGGTGAGAGAGAGGACATCGAATCGATGCTCTTTGGATTCGGCTAAGCAGCAGGGACATGAGAAGAAGAACATTAAGAAGGAGAAGGAGAAGCAATGGTCATCTTCGACATCAGCTGGAATGACAACGAACGGAAGCAGGGAGGGAGAGGGTGGAACGACGCTCAGTGAGGCCTTGCTTGGATTGGCTCCCACTTCTGTAGCTGAACCATGGAACCTTCAACGGACGTGTCAAAGTCACAGCATGGCGGACTCTTCGATGTCGGTTCCATCTTCCTTGACATTGTTGCTGTCAGACGCCCAACAAATGCATTTGACTCGGCCAGAAGGTTTGTTAGGGCTGTCTGAGGGAGACGAACCCCGTGAACAAGAACCAAAACAAGAAGAAGCTCCTGCAGGAGTCAACTCCAAGCAAGCGGTAGGTGAGCAAAGGAGTCGAAGGCAAGGAGGAGAGTTCAGTAGCGAGAAGAGGGAAGATGGACCTCGGATCATGAGAGAGGCCGACGCGGGAGAATATGATGAGAGAGGAGGCTGTGGAGGAGGACTGCGTTATGTACCGGTGAGGCTGAATGTATGGCTGATCTTTCATCGTGAGAGCATGAGGCTACAGATGGAGTCGTCGTCCCAGGAGAGTTTCCAGATCAAGAAGATTGAGATCCACTGCTATGACAGCACAGACGCTGCAAGCATATGCTGAAAGAAGAAGGTTCGTCTCCCTTGCATCTATTAGTTGATGGATCTTTGGAGGAGCAGAGGATGACATCCATGTGAGCATATTGGAGGATATGAGTGAGAAGACTTATGGAAGGCTGCTGGATGGAGGAGATGACTGTGCGCTGGGCGATATGACGAAGTCTTCGTTGTTGGTGTTGACATATTATTATATTGTTCTCATATTGATTATGATATTCATTTAGATCTGTTTATCTATCCTTGCCGAATATATCTAGAGCCGTTCATTGTCTGGTAGTTTTGTCGATCTGCTTGCGTAAGTTGGTTAGCCTCCCTGGTGTGACTGATGATTGAGGGTTGGTAGAATGAAATGAGAAAGAAGATGAGACAGAAGGGGAAGGGAAGCCAGATCTGTTGTTTTTCTCTCCATCTCAATCACTTTAGCATGAAGGAGCCTCTCCCGGTCTGGCAGCTGACTGTGCGCCACTCTGCAGTCAGACAGAAAGAAGGACAGACAGACAGACAGCAGGGAGTAGCTGAGACAGCACATGGGAGTAGCGTCTGATAGCAGAACTCAGTTGAGGAGGTTGGTGGAGAGTTCAAGGAGATGTGAAGCTTCCCATATGAAGCACACAAATCCCTCAACTTCCACTACAACAGACTGACTGAAAGAGAGAGTCAGGTCTGTCTGTGAATTTGAAGAGTAGGTTCAGAAAGTCTTACGCAAAGATAGGTGTGGAAGAAGTGATGGATCAAAAGTGGAGCTTGGAGAAGTGTAGTGGCTCTCCTTTCTGTTGGGTGGAGAGGAGGAAGGAATATCGTTCTCTGGTTCTTGGCGGAACAATCGATTGTGGAAGGCAGGAACCACTAGGAAGTGATCATGATGGGTCAGCCTTTGCATTGACCTTCCCAGACCTTCCTATGCTTGCATAGATCGCTGACATTCTGTTTCAATCGCTGGTGGATTGCAATCTGTTTTCATCCATTGACATGAAGTGGTTGCGTACTGAAGGACTTTGGGAGGTTAGGGGTTTGGGATTTGGCGATGTTGCAAGGTGGATATTCCACCATTTTTTATGGAATCGGTATGGATAGAGAAACGGTGGCGCAAGTGAATATCTTAGAATTCGGTGCTTACATTAGTTAATATGAACGTATTTCTTTTTTAACTTAAAATTTCCTTGTTGAATAGCGAAACCAACAACCAAATAAGAATGAGCTGTAGGCAGCACAGCAAAAGTTGGCCGTGATGCAGCGGGGCTTAGTGTTGTCAGTTTGCTGAATCTACGAACAATCCCTCGACTATCGTAACTGGGCAGCTTGCGTAAGACACTTTGGCGTAGTGCCAGGAAGCTCAAAGTGGGGTTCGTGTACGAGGATAGGCATGAGAAGTTGGCTTGCATTTTTAGAGGAACCATATCTTTGCATAACTTAATTGATGAGATATCGGTGGGTTAAAGTAGTGCATCAAAGGGAAACAAGGAGATAGGTGATACAGAAGAATCGGATTGTCCTTAGCTGGAGGCATCCCATTGTTGCTTCAAACTCTGACCAGGGCAAGATGTTTCACCTCTTTCCTGACCAGAACACAGGCACCAACATTCTTCTCATAGCACTTTTCATTTGCCGGTTAACTCAGCTTGTCGCCTAAGAGCATTACGCTGGGCCCCGACTAGCCCTTCTCCCGAGTCAGCTGAATGCCAAGCTCAATACAGATTAGACTTCCGCAATTACTAGCTATGCAAATAAAAAGTGCCAGAAGAAGAATGTGGACGGGATTTTGCCCGCCCTGCTGCTTGTGGTATAGCTGTGAGTGACGACAAGAAGTCTTTTGGGTGATTGAAGGAAACTAGAACCAAAGGTTGATGACACTTGTCAAACTTTATTCCACTTAATTTTACTCAACTGGTGTCTTCATTGTTAGTGGTGTATGTGTTTTGACGTTTCGATGCATTCCTCGATTATCTTTAGCATGAAAACTCCGTGTTTTATAAAAGTCTAATAAGTGTGAATAAAAGTCTTGAAAATGCTTTGTCACTCACAGCCGCAACAGCAAAGCAGAGAAGGGCAAAGCGATTTGCCATCAGAACGGGTTCGCCCAGTAAAATAAGAGAATGTTAGCATTGAGAAATATCCTTGCTACGAGCAAGTCAACTATTAGACAGAGCAGCGCACGCTCTTTAAGTTCATTTGAAACCTATCGACCTAAATGGCCTATTGCTGATTTCAAGGAGAATGAGCCCTTGCCTGTCCCTCCTGTGAGGACGATATCAGACGATAAGTTAAAGTTTACCATGTCTGCTACCATGGAAAGAGGAACTTCTATCTTCTATCCTCATTTAGATAGTCACCCTGGTGACATCAAAGTTCGTCTTGTGGTAAGTCCAATTTCCCTATCATACGGTGGTATTGTGTCATGATGACATGGATATCATATCACCAACAAGCTCATCGTTCATTGTTCGTGCTTTCCTTGTTCCTATTATTTAATTTGGTTGATGTTCACTTTGTGTTACTGTGATTATTTTGATTTTGTTGATTTTTGTTGTTTTAATTTTGTTACTGTGTGAATGTTAATTGCTTTATACTTGAGATGATGCTGTTGAATAATAATTGTTTTCATATTTCATATTACCTTCTCTTCTGGGTTTTGTTCTTCTATTGATTGAATGGTCTATTCTCATTGGATAATTCTGTGAACAGGTCAAAGTGGACGACTTGGGTTTGTCAAGGGAGGAAATCCAAATCTTAATAGCATTTGTTGGGAAGAGGTTCAATTCTGGACGTCGTGAGCTGAAGCTGGTTGCTGACAAATTCCCTAACCGTGTGGAAAATAAGCGGTATGTTACTCTTTTACTCGAGCAGATTATTGCCGAGGTGCGCAAACTCAATGCTGAGAGAAGCAACTACATGTAAATGCTAAGCTAAGGCCAGCATTGGCATTGCGACCTTTCCTAAAGGCTATGTATAGTTGTTGTGATTTGAGAAAGGCAGTGTCTTCCAGTCAGGTTGAGAGAGATCCTCTGACAGTGCCTTGGTAGTGAGTCTCAGTCATTCTTCACAGTGGTGTCACTGTCACTGCCATGCTATAGAATGAGTGCTACAGACATAAACAATAGTTAGCTGCCTGTCTTTACAATTACTCTGTGCTATTAACCTAGCAGGAAATCCGAAGGAATGAGGAGGCAGGCAGGTTAGGCGACCAATTCAACTGACTTCTTGCTAGTAGCCGCCCAGGTCCTCAGAGCACTTTCCAGAGTAGCAGGTGGGACAGCATCTTCCACCACTACCTCAACAATTTTAGTCTCTAAATTAGCCTTCACTTCCTTAACACCTATCAGCGGAGTTAAGTTCAACAGGGAAGGACAACAGACAAAGTCTTATTATTGTCAGATGGATAATTCAAACGATCTTACCATCCACTTTGTTTAAAGTGCGAGTGACAGCATTTTGACAGCCAGAGCAAGTCATACCAACTTTGAAAGTGACTGTCTTGACCATTTTTCTTTTCTTTTCTTCTTGCACTACTTCACAACTTCGGACTTGTCCTTTCCTTCCTCTCACAATTAAGGATTTACATAGTGTTGACAAAGGAATTGCATAATTTTCGTCGCGTTTCGTTTTAGATGTGAAAGGAAATGAAGATATGCCTTTTTTCAGTTTGAAGAAAGAAAGTCAATGAAGAGAAGAGAAGGGACTAACTACTGAGGTGTTTGTCTCAGTACGGGGTGGGAGAGTGTCTGACATGACATGACATGGCATGATGTCAGAGTGAGAGAGGATAGGATAGGATAAGAAGGATAGGATAGGAGTGGGGAGAGAGAAAGTAGGATACTATCACTACTGTTCAGCACTGTTATTATCACCACTAGATCCCTTTCTCTCTTGTAGAAGACTGAGATAAAGATGAATTATCTTATGATCTTCTTCTTCTTCCTTCTCTCTTACTCCTCTATCATGAAGATAACTCATGCCTATGAGTCGAAAAAGTCTCTTTCCAAGCAAAGGTCCATCTCTAATAACCCTCCAAAAGTACTCTATAATAAAGAGTATGAAGCCATTGCATTGGGTAAAATGGACTATCAGACCAGAACTAATCACTCTTCTTCTCCCAAGCGATCTCTCCTCTGTGTCACCTTCACTCAACCTTCCCCTACGATCATCCCTCTTATACGAGATAATATTTATCATATGGGTCATCATTGTGATTGGGCGATTATCTTCTATAATGGAACACGTTCTGCTATTCGAAGTGTGTGTGACAATCTGAATAGTAGTTGGAGTAATGTAATCCATTGTCAACGGTCTCCTACCACTACTACGGAGAGATTTACGTTGGATGAGAAAACTAACTCGTTGATCCCTCTCTCTACTCCTAAAAGTGTTCTGTACCAGGACCTGCTACCCTTTTTACCCTCTTATTACCACGTGTTTATCATGGATGATGATATCTCACTTTCAGACTTTAACTACACAGTCTATGATAAAATATGGAGATGTACATTTCCCAGAAAACCATTAATTACTCAACCATTGGTAGCTTCTCAAACACCTCAATATATTACCTATGTTAATTATCATAATTGGCAAAGGGGAGGTAGAGAGCGTGTTGTCGCCTCCTCAACCGGATTGATTGAGCAACAAGTTCCAATTTTTGACTCTAACTTTTTGCAGTGGTTTATTGAGCGAGTACTCCTGTGGACCATACCTTTTGCTTTGCAATATGGTGCTGATTGGGGGCATGATCGATCATGGTGCAAGGCAGCGAAGACTTATGCGCATTTCGTACTGAGTTGGCCTGCAGAGTCAGTGGTATGCGCGTTGATTACCAAAGTTCCGCCGGTTTATCATTTAAACATGCGATCGATGCATAACAAACGCTATCATCGTGAACTATTTCGTGCTAACGCTGCAATCGTACTGCAGAAGTACGTGGAGTTCTTTCCTTCATGGGTCTCCATTGAAGTTATCAGACCCAATAACCCTCTCGATGGAAGAAATCGTAATCTCTATCCTTTGTTCTACAACATGACCTACTGTCCTGCCAACGTTACAATGAAGTAATAGTAGGCATAGGTTACCTATGTGAATACAATAATCAAACATTAAATGAAATTACATGGTAGCAAGTGAATCAGTCATCTGCATTGCTTGGCTTGGAGACAGTCTTAGGCAGGTCTATTGTTGAAAAATCGATGGTAATGACTTCTTGCAAAGAAGAAGTGAATTGCCGAAGCTTAACTTTGGCCATATTGAGCATTCGCCTCGATGCGATCATACTCGATACTTTGGCATATTTGTCAGACATGAAGACAACTTCACCAATACCGCTTTGAATGATGACCTTCGCACATTCATTGCATGGGAAGAGTGCTACATACATCTACCGCACATATCACATCAAATGAGTACCTTTATGAGACAGGGAGGTTTGGTTGGGATGGAGGGTAGCTTACCGTGCAGCCTTTGACATCGGCGCTGTTCTTGTTAAGAATCGCATTCAGTTCAGCATGACAGACGTACTACAGCAAGACAGACTGATATTATAACCAAGAAATCGACATGAAGAAAGAGGAGACTTACAGGATATTTGGTGTCTAGCTCATTGTCAGCTTCTCTATCCCATGGCAGTTCATCATCACTACAGCCTTTGGGGAAGCCATTGTATCCTATGCCCACAATACGCTTCTCTTCATTAACAATACAAGCCCCAACTTGAGTGGAAGGATCCTTGGACCTCATTGCTGACAAGAAGGCAACAGACATAAAATAGTCGTCCCAAGGGAGAGCGTTGGCTCGTTTGGCAACACGTTTTATTTTCCTTTCATTCTCCTCGCATGGCTCACAAAGCACTGCCACATCACTTTTCGATTCGACATGCTCTACAATCCGCTTCGTGCCAGCTACGGTGGGTAAGTCCTCGCTTTCCATTTCCTCAAACTTTGACTCTGAATGAACAAATTTGAATTCCATGGAATCGGAACACATTCCAATGGAATATGCTGCCGACATCTTGAAGTTAACTGATGTGAACCTCATGTTTGCAAAAGTTTCATGAATCAAAGTAACTCACGTAGTCGGGAAATGGCCAGAAGTGCCAAAACCTGGGCAGCGAAAACAACAACGGTGATTATTATCTGATCCTGATCAAGATAAATTATCTATCTACTCATCTGACCAGCCTTACATCTTGAATAACAATAATTCGAGTTAGTCTATAGCTTTCTCCTAACCCTAAACCTACACATAAATCGATATTCTACAAATCTCGTTCGCTTAAAGTTAAGATTACCGGTTATCTACGGCCACTGTTTACAATAATACAACTAACACTCACTTAACTTCAAAAACAGCTGCAGTAAACATCATACCTTCGCTTCAAATCATTGTTTGATTGGAATAAGAATGATCAAAAACAACTGTTTCACTTGATAAGTTCTTGTTGATTTGGTGAGTTGTTTTTTATAAATACCTGGTTATTGATAAAGGCTATGATGGTAAAATTGACTGAAAAGCTTGCAAGAGAGTAATAAGTAATAAGTAAATAGGTTCTGATTTTAAGGGGAGAAGACAGCAAGCGAGAGAACAAGATCAGAAGTAGAGCGACGGTAAAGATTATAGGAAGTAAAAAGATTGATTATGAAGAGTTAGCCTACGGCTGGAAAAAATAGTAAAGCATCTCTAAGCGAATGATGACGCAGGTGCGTATAGTAAAAGGCGATAGGCACATTTGCAAACATCACCATTCCGAGACATGTTTTCTTGGTAACTAAGTGTACAGAACAAGCACGAAGTGGGAGGACGACCTCACCCATGCGATGCCGTGTGAAGTTAACTCTTCTCTTGCTGTATGCCCTTGTTCTTCCATCCCACATCCCATTCCAACTCAGTAATTGGTCAACATGAACAGCAATTGTATTAAACTTTGCTATTTTGCATTGAACAGCAAGTGATAGGAAGAGGGTGGAAGAACAAGAACAGATGAGAGAAGAAGAAAGAAAGGTAAAAGATGATAGGAGGTGAAAAGAATTGTTGATGTGGAGGTTGGCCTACGGCCGGAAAAAATTAGAAAAGTTCTCTGAGTGAATGATGACGCAGGTGCGTATAGTAAAAGGCGATAGGCACATTTGCAAACATCACCATTCCGAGACATGTTTTCTTGGTAGCAAAGCCCAAAGTACTAGTGAAAAGTGGGGAAATAACCTCACCCATACGATGCTGTGTGAAGTTAACTCTTCTGTTGCTGTATGCTCTCAGAATCTTCTGTCCCACATCATCATACCACATCACATTCCAACAACTCGAAGTAATTGGTCAACATGAATAGCAATTATATTGGACTTTACTTATTTGCATTAACAGCTTGTATTACTACAGCATTTAAACATATTCGACCTGTCCCTAGTTCTCTTCTTTCTCACCTACGGAATGCAAATAAAGATGACTATTCAATCGCTGATCAGAAAGCACGATATGCTAAAGCTATCGCAGAACAAAATAACAGAGTGACAAATATTGATAGTATCTATGATCCTTCCTTTGTAAAAGGTAAGAAAGTCTTGGTAACAGGTGGTAATCGAGGTATTGGCTTGGCTATTGCCAATGAGCTGGTTCGTCATGGTGCCCACGTCATCATTACTACACGTCAACCTGCTCACCTTCCAGGTATTCAAGAAGTAAGTGATATTGATGTCACTGATGATTCTTCCGGGAAGAAGTTAGCAGATGCTCTAGGGAAGGAGTCAATTGACATTTTGATCAATAATGCTGGATATTTCTATGCTCCAGTTGAGACATTACAAACACTCAACTTTGCTGAAGAAAAGAAGATGATTGATATCTGTGCATTAGGTCCTTTAAGGATTACTTCTGCACTTTATAATGCTGAGCTTCTTCGTGCTGGTAGCAAGGTCATTATAATCTCTTCACAAGGTGGAAGTCTTGCTTGGAGATTAACACAAAATCCTGATGGTCATGACTATGGTCATCATATGTCTAAAGCTGCGGCGAATATGGCTGGTGTCTTACTCTCTCAAGAGTTGAAGAAAGCAGGTATTGCTGTAGGTATTCTTCATCCAGGATTTAACAAGACAGACATGACTAAGAAATACGAGGCGATCTGGGAGGAAGAAGGAGCTGTTGACAGCTCTGTTGGAGCTAAGCGTGTTATTCATGAGATTGGTAAGCTCTCACTAGAGAAAACAGGCAGTTTTATCAATTGTGAAGATGGCCTGCTTATTCCCTGGTAGTCAGTCGTCCCCTGGCAGTTGTTGTGACTAACTTGTGGGCCATCATTGTCTCTGTTACTAACTGACTAACTAAGTAATACCACATGTCACTTGAGTGGAGGATACGGTTTGACAGCGTAATTCTTATTGTATCTTCTCCCAAAAGTATCTTCTATAGTTTGCATCTGGATTGATTTCTATTTAATTTATGCTTGAATGCACATCGTCAGCAGTTGACAACAACTCATCAGTGTTTGACAATACTGAACGAATTCTAACATGGGTAGGGATAGCGAATTACCATACGATCTAATCATCATTTTGGAATTGCTCCACCTCTTTTGATTCAGCTCTGAAATGTTCAGTGAGGATAATCTGTGCTAGCTGATGAGAGATGGAGACTGCTTCCACCTTGTGTGAGAGATTCTCAGGTAATGGAAGAGTATCCAAGACAAAGACCTTGGTCAAAGCAGATTTTTCAATAGTCTCCGATGAATGCTCAGTGAAAAGACCGTGAGAAGCACAAACATAGACATGTTTCGCTCCAGCGGCCTTGAATCGCTCAGACAACACCGTGATAGTACCAGCAGTGTCAATGAGATCATCCACGATAACAACATCTCCACCTTTAACATCAGGAGCAGTCTAGTGATAAGAATCCAGGCAATCAAGAAGAATAAGAGAGACCGTCATACTAAAAAGGGTTATAGTAACATGACTTTACCTCGGAGAATGTAGTCAATTCATTTGCATCACAAGGTCCAGTGGAAGCATCAGCAGCAAAGTATGGGATAAATTTAACAGGCTTCGTGTAATGCTTTTGTAAAGCTTGCTGGAAATTGCGTGCTTTCTTAAATCCTTCAGCATTTGGTGTGACTACCGTAATAGGCTCTTTCAAAACTTTATTCTTGACAAGATGATCGATAAATAAGTCAGATGTCAAGAATGTCTCGACAGGGACAAGGTTATCAAAGAAGCAAGCTTCATGACCTTGACCAGGTCTCTGAAGATCTACTGCAATGATACGATCAACACCCAATGCTTCTAGCATAGCAGCAAAATCAGCTGCACCAGATGAAAGGAAACGTGAGTTATATTTAGTAGATAATTGTGTGCCTCGTCGATGATGCTTATATCCAAAATAAGGAATGACAGCAATAATACGACGAGCATCTGATCGTCTCATACAGGATACCGTTAATAACAACTCCATGATCGAGTCATTCACTGGGGCAGCACAACTTTGAATGACAAAGACATCTTTACCACGTACATTATCAGCAACTTGTACAGCAACTTCACCATCAGCAAAACGTGTTAATGTCATATTACAAAGTGGTACATTAATCTCTTTTGACACTTTCTCTGCTAAAGTCGGATGAGCAGTCCCAGTCACTAGAACTAATGAATCTAATGTCACAGGATTAGGGCGTCGAAATGTTTTGGGACCACTTCGTGTATTCACGGTACCAAAAGAAGGTCTTTGGATAGGTTTGCCACCATTACTCCCTTCCATTAAAGCAGAAGAAAACCCATTCAAATAACTCAAGGTCAAAGCAGGCAAACCACCTGTGATCAATAATCTTCTAGCCATGGCTTCCTACTACGAATAAAATATAGCTCTCGAAAAGAGAGGTCGACAAAGACCCTTGAGGAGCAAGCGGTAGAGATGTCTAATTGCAAATGCGTTGTGTTGGCTGGTGTGTTGCTGGGCAGAAGGGAAGTGAGACGTTAGTAGTTATTATTGTATTGCGTGTGACGTATCTAGTACTACACTGCGCGGGGAATTCTAGAGTTTTCGTGTTTTCCATTCGATTTTATCTCTTTTGTTGTTGTTGGAGAGAATGACTGCTGAAGCTGATGATAATAAATACTGTAATAACTAGACATATGCTTGGGTTATCTAGACGATTCACTTTATCTAGTAGGCAGATAGTATACAATAGTGGTTGCTTTAGTTGTTGTTATAGTAATACAAAAAGACTTCTCTTTTCTTCTTCCTTCAATATTGAATCAAATGATAATAACAACAGCAGTAGTAGTAGTAGTAGACACCGTTGGAGTACACATGAAGATTGGCTTCTTAGACGAGGTGTATATAACTTTGGAACAGATTGGAAGCAAGTTGTCCTAGTCTATCTACCTCATCTCTCTGTTAGTCAATGTGCACACAGATGGCGTTTGTCACTTGATCCAAGTCATAAAATTAGTTCTTTTACTGTAGAGGTCAGTCACAGTCAGACCGTCTTTTTATCACACCCCCTATCCCCTGTCCTACTTGAGTAATCAACAACTTTCCTACTTCATCTCATCTCACTGTACTTTATTATTATCGTCACTATTATTAACTTACACCACCTCTCTCTTGAGTTATAATTTACTGATCTTTACCTTGACTTATTAATAGGAAGATAATAAACTAAGAGAGCTAGTTAGAGAATTTGGAGAAGAGAATTGGAAAGTAATTGGTGCCAACATGGAAGGTCGTCATCCTCGTGATTGCCGTATGAGGTAATAGCTATACAGTGTGTGTGTGTGTGTGTATGTGTGTGTGTGTGTGTGTGTGTGTGTGTGTGTGTGTGTGTGTGTGTGTGTGTGTGTGTGTGTGTGTGTGTGTGTGTATGTGTGTGTGTGTGTGTGTGCGCGCACGCTATCCCTTGGTATCTCGTCAAGTTGTGTCTCACTATATACTCTCTCTGTGTATGGCTAGATGGATCACCCTTAGTAGTAATGCAATGAAGAAAGAACATAAGAGAGAAAGCATGGAGATGATTTCCAAGTCATCTGATGATAGTTGTTCAGATGTGTCAAGCACAGAACTAAATCAATCCCCCTTATCAGAATCGACTAGTAATCTTCCTAGTCGGTCTCTAGTTTTTCCTCAGTACAAGCGTAACGTGAAAATGCCAAGACAAGTAGTAGAACGAAAATATGCTCAGACATCATTGAGTCGACCTCGTCAATGGACACCTGAGGAAGATCAACGACTTGAAAATGCAATTGAAGAAATTGGATTAAGAGATTGGACTGCTGTGGCTAAACTAGTAGAAACTCGTGATCGAGAACAGTGTCATCATCGATACTATTATCTTCGTCAATTAGGTGCAATGAAACAACTTTGGACCTCCGCGGAAGATGAAACACTACGACTTGGTGTTGAACAATACAGTGAAGATGTGGAACCAAATTGGGCAGTTATTGCGACGAACATTCCTCGACATACTGCACGTGACTGCAAAACAAGGTAAGATCTTTTGTAAAGTTGGATCAATCGAATGTTAATTGTTGTTGTTTCAAGGTGGGAATTCTATTTAGCACGACAATTGAATATGACACCTTGGAGTGAAGAAGAAGATGAAATACTAATAGCCTTGCGCAAAGAGAATCTTCCGCTATATCCTATCAGTCGGAAGTTACCTGGTAGAACGATAGAATCCATTAAAGCTCGATGTGATGAAATAGGAATGGGTTTCTATCAGGTAAAAGAGCCATGGTCAGAGGAAGATGTTAAAATTTTGAAACAAGCCGTTGAAGAGTTTACTGTAAATGGTAGAATAAATTGGAGAAAGGTTAGCAAAAGGTTGCCAGGAAGATCTGGTCGTTCAATAGTGTGTAAGTACAATAATCTCGTGAAGCCTCGCCACGAAAAGTCTACTCCGCCCTCGACTAGTGATTAATAGACCATGCTCTTGTTTATGTTGGTATCTACATTTAATTGATCACTCTCTTGTAATACTAACAACACGCAAAAATGTTTTATTGAGGAGACAATCATCTTGCATGATAATTACATGCTATGTGTACTAAAAAGGAACTAAACTTCGTCCAACAAAAATTGCAGTTCGGTTCATAAAACCTCACAACAAAACTACCATTAGGCTGTTATATAGGAAGCAAAAAAACAAACCATGCTAGAGGTGATTATTACTAGTATTAGATGAGATTGTCGACCACAATTGCCAAACCTTGTAACACCACCTCCGCCACAATGAGATAAATGACAATCCACTCTAACTTTACTGCATGAGCGTTCTCCATTTGTTGTTGTAAGACCTCTAACAACTCACGAAGCATATCAAGACGCTTATTGAGGATCTCAGTTCGACCACTCATTTCCAAATAGCTGCTAACCTACACAAAGAAAGCAGAGAACAAAATAGGATTAAACGTGAGATAATAAGACTCATCAGGTTACACTAATATGAATATACCATTTTGTAATCGGATTCAAATATTTTCTCTTTCCAGAAGAAATCGGGTGTATCTAAACAAACACATCAAAAGTTAATCCAACGGTTCATGAAACTAGAGAGCTATCTAGATTAGTCCACTTACCGAGAATCTCAGTGTGTAAGTTAACATCATGACGAATAACAAAGACTTCTCCAATCATCATTCCTAACTGTCTTTCAGATAGATGTACTTTTCCATAAGCTGCTAAAGCTTCAGGAATATATTTATATTCTTCCACTTTCTGCTCAATACGAGCTTCAAAGATAGCCAAGACACTCGACTGGGCAATAGCAAAGGAAACTGCAAGTCTTTGTTTAGATAAGCTATCCTCTGGTAATGAGATAACATCATTGGCAATGGTGATAGACTTCTCCTCTGGTGAGATAACGAAAGCCATATCATCTTCACCTGACTCAAACTCCGTGGTGCCAACCATTCCTTTAGTCACAAACATGCGAATAGTTTTCAATAATCCGGCTTCTTCTCCTCGAGGGAACCCCCAGAATACAGCTGCACCAAAGTCAAAGACAAAGACTTCTCTTGCACCATAACCAGATAGACTGTGTGGCACTTTGTTTGGGTTGGAAGACTCTTGATTTGAATCCTGTCTAGAAAGAAGTTCACCTGTGGTATTTTTCTCTTGTACCTTTGACAATAAATAAGCATCTAAGCTGTTAAGTGCAGACTGTGTATTGCCCACATGAAGAGGGTTGGTTGTGGAACCTGGATTGCTACTACTTAATGTGAATAATTTAGGAGTTGTAGCATGTTCCATTTCATCCTCTTTAGAACTAAAATTAACGATTGGAAAAGATTGACTTGCTTTAGATGGATCTTCTGCACCTGGTTTGTATAAGTGCAAGACATCATTGTGTAGTTCAAATTTCCAATCAAATAATAAATCTCCTGCTCCGACGAGATAATCCAATAACTTCTGAACATCAATCTCACTGGAAATGCAACAGAAATATACTCTCCTCTTCTTTCTTTTCGTTTGAAACTCACCTCCTTTCGAACGTGCAGCTAACTTCTTACGTTGACGACCTGTACGAACAACACGATTACCATATCCCTGATTTTCAGCAAAATCGTGATATGGGCTTCCTCCATTATCCAAATCGTCATCTGTATTTAGTCCATCATCACCAACACCTAAGGCATTAAAAGGTTGGCGAAAGCTTCCTGGTAAGGATGAAGCAAGTTGATAATATTGTCCACCTGGTCGTCGCCGACCATATGCTGCTTCAGAATCGGAAAAAGCATTATCAGTTGGTGTATCATGTATATGAAGATCTGATTGTGATCTTTCTTTCTTCTTTCTTGGAAACGCCATTGTTGCAAGTACAAGAGGAAATAGATGAACAGCCTACCACTCTCACTCAACAAATAGAAGATGATGACGATGTTGATGGTGAAGGAGAAAGGTTCGATTTCGATTGTGGTTTCCAAGTTTGGCTGGTGGAGATTGTACAGCAGGAATATCCCACGCAGACACGACACACTGTGTGGTTGCAGCCATTCACCCCTCTTCCCCTAGTATTGTCTTTGTAGTGGAGATACTAAGTAACTTACCTGTTCATGTCGTGGAGGCGGTCAAGCGGACCTCTGCACGTGCTGAAAGGGGGCCATTGCACTGGGTGAAAACCCTGCGGTCTCCAATCAGCACTGACCGGGGCAACCCGTGTCAATGGAATAATTTTTGACAGCTGGAGGATGCGTTTTACGCAACTCCAAACCCCCTTTTCATCCATCTCTTCACTCTTCTTTCTACTCTTTTTCTTTACATACGTTATCAATCTAACCTTCTTCGTCGTCATGCATTCGTTCACATTTTAATCTGAGACTATATGCAATTGAAACTGTCAACTTATGAAGTTAATGGGGACCGCTTTCATATTGGGATGTTCCTTTTTAAGTATTGCGAGTTAGAAGAGAAACAAGCAAAGGGGCAAGTACAATAACAGTTTAGAACTATGACAACCGAACTGCTGATAGCATATGGGCTCAATTGTTGGCTTGTTACAACTAGAATTGTAACAAGCAAACAAATCAGCCCATGTACTATCTGAAGTCGGGATCTCGCAACTATCATAGCATAATTAGCAACTTGTATCATAATGCGTACGTTGATTTCCCTCAGGTTCTCATAAAGCAAGCCGAATCAAGACCCCATTCCATTAATCTCGATACTCTTGGATAACCCAGAATGTGGTTGATCAGCAATATTTCAAATACGACTTTATCAGCTTTCTATGAATATTGTCAACAGTTTCAGAAGCTGAAAAGCGACCAAAGCGCTACGGCAATCTGTCCTTTTACAAGATTTGTCATTCAATTTAATGTAATATGCAAACAAAGCGTGTACCACCGTACACACTGGTTAATGAATGTTATGCAAATGACAACACACCAGTTGGCCGTGTTGATCATCTCAGTGTTAACTTAAGAGAGTATCCTAGAGTTGTGGGGAAAGTTGATTTTCCACTTGAACAGACACACCCGAACAAGCAGTCCATGAGAAGATTCTTAACCTCCTTCCTCACAACCACTCTCTTACTCACCACTTCTACCTCTGGAAAAACTATCTCAAAGATGATTGTGAAAATTGTTGGTCATCGAGGATATGGTGCCAGTGATGCTCCATTTAACGTGAAACGTGATCTCAATATGCGAGTTGTTCGACCAGTAGAAGGGACCTTGATCAGTCACCGTAAAGCACTAGAAGATGGTGCTTATGGTATTGAGATGGATGTTATAGAAACACTGGATAACTATCTCGTAGGTACCCATGCAGATGAAGTTCGTCAACATGTCCTTGTCCCTTATGATGCTCCAGAGAAGTATATTGGTAGAATGACCTATGAACAAATTCGAAATATTCCTGTTGGTCCAGATGGGATAGGAAGAATCTCTCTATTGAAAGATCTGTTAGAAATGTTGAAAAGAGACTTCCCTGATCGATTGATTAATATCGAATTAAAAGGAAAATTAGGAAACATTGAAGACAATTCACAAACAACTCCTTCATTGGCAGAGAAAGTTGTCAAAGTGTTAGAAGATGTAGATTTTCCTTTTCAAAAGATAATCTTTTCTTCTTTCTCTCAATCATATTTACAAGATATGTCGAAAATATGTTCTCAACGAGATCATAGGGCATTTCGATTGGGTATGCTTTTTGAACCTTCTGCTGACTGTGTTGGTATGAGTCTTGCAAGCGATGGTCATAAGCTCTTCAAAGATCGTGATGATCTCAGTATTGCTCTAAATATGGAAACTCTACGGCATGTTGTGGAAAGTATTCCTGGATTGACTAGTGTACATGCTGAGATTCGTTGTATTACACCTGATACGATGAAGTTTATTCGTGAACATAATCTCTGTCTAGCTACTTGGGCTTTGAAAGAGTTATCTCCTTTAGACACCTCCAAGGAGGGACAAGTCTTTGCCAACGCCATCGACAATGTATTGCGGATGGCGGATGACGTGGGTTTGGAGGAATTGGTCATTATCACTGATCATATCCTTGATGTCAAGGACTATTTGTTCAAGAAGCATGCCATACAAGGTTGCTATTTGTATTCCACTGCTTAGTATGTTGAACGTTTTCCCTATATAAGAGTTAAATAAGAGAGAATAAATAGTATGCCAATGCGATGTGTTGGCACCGTAAACGCCATAAAGATGATATAAGGTAATATATATCATTCTTAAAATCTTAATAGTTAGATACTATATCATAGGGTTGTTTAAACTAATCGTAAATAATCAATAACACGTTAAAATCACATGTTTGTTGGTCTGGTCCATCTTAAACTCCAATAAAGCTCCTTATTTATTTAAGTGAAGCAGAACGACGACCTAATATAATTATAGAAAACAAATGAACCGACTAGTAACAACAGCAGGAAATCGCTTTCTAGATGCAAAAGCAAAGATGAAAACAAAAACAACAAAAACGATCGTCACGAGGGCTTCGCACGTGGTCACCCACCGTACTACTGGCCTCGCCTGAGCACGCTTAACTTCCTAGATCTGACGGGTTAGGGTGCAGTAGTGCTAGTATGAACGATCATACTGAAGACTCGTCCAACATGTTATATAAAGGCAAGTATTGGATAATGAGTGTAATTGTCTCAGATGTTATTGAAAGAAGAAGTGATTGCATGACCAAAAAGAAGATACCATCATGTCCTGTCAAGGCCATCTATCCTCATTCAATGTCTCTCTCGGAATATCTCACACTTCTTCTGCCACAGTATCTCATTCTTTACAAAGATGTGGATCCATTAGATTTCCAACATTTCCTGCAGGAAACTAAAGTAGTGCCTCCAGCTGAAGAAGAAGTGCAGTCTTGGACATCTCCTCCTCCTCCTCCTCCTGTGCATAGAATGGAAGGTCTGCATGCTGACCCTGCTTCGTCATCATCGTGTGACATGCGAGAGATGCTAAATCGTGCTATTCCTCATCTTCTTCGTTCACAACAACAGCAACAACATCGTCTTCTGACTCGTGATCAACAAAACTGTCTAACACTTGGCTATCGTCCTAAAGTCATGAACTCTCATGTAGTCATGAGGAATAGTATGAATGTGGAGGCATTCTTTGTCAACTCCGTCGCTAGTCTCTTCGAAAATGATCATTGGCAGAGACTTGTGGGGAGAATTGGAGAAACTGCTTTTCGACATTTACTATCTAATCGAATCTATATGAAGACTGTTCATGGGAGTTACTTACAGGTAGAGTGTATTGATCATCATCATCATCATCATATCATCATCATGATGTATCAACAACCCCAAATGACTTGTTTTCATGTGTTAGATGTGTGGACCAACTTGTGTTGATCAGAATAGTCTTTACTTGGTTAATAAAGGTATCAAGAGTGGTGTGTCAGGAAGTACGACTATTCTTAGACATCGTATGCTATACAATACTCGTCGAGAAGGTGCTGGTTTACCCAAAACCTTTTGCTTTTTCAAAGTAAGTGTTCAGTATATGGAAGCACCGCTGTTTATCTTCTTTGCAAAGATCGATAAACCTTATTCTATTGTCTCTATTAGAAATCACTGGATCAAGTTGTTCAGGACATATTCGGATCTGAACGTTTGCCACAGAATGCTATTTTGCTTCCAACTCTTATCAATTCACTGTCTTCCTTAGTCGATCGTATGAAGAAACGATATCTTAGTTATGACATGGCAGCTGCAATGAGGAAGTTCTGTCATACCTATGCAAGTGAAAGCTATGATGTCTCTGAGATACATGGCCAAGAGGAACAGAAATCACCAGCAAAGAAGAAGACGAAGAAGCGAGGGTGTCGAGCTGGACAACATGTCCAAGACAATAAGAGACGACGCATGGCTCGATATTTGACACCTGAACAACGACAAGAACAATTTCCACAGCTATCACTTCAGCTTCAGTCAAAGTCTCATCCTCAACCCACACAGTCGTCTACACGTCCTAGTCCTCTGTACAAGTCTACTCCTCCAGTCATTCCTCTTGGAGATAAGCTGTTAGAGAATATGCTACACAATGTATCCAAGGACACATCCAATCAAAGTCAAGGCTATGCAACTCAAGAAGCCAGTCAACTTCTTAATGTCGACCTTGCTCTGGAACAGTATCGTGATGTACAAGTTGGTGGACAACCAAAAGAGAATCATAACAAGAGCAGCACAGTACGTCAAGGGATAAAGAGAAAGTTTCAAGCTCTGTTAAGTAGGCCTACCCCATCCAAGTCAGTTTCTGCTAGTCAATCTACAAAGTGTTCTGAACCAAAACAACAAATCGAAAACTCGTCTCGTTTACATCAACAACATCTACAAGATGATAGTGGACTGCATTTTCATTTGAATCGTCCCTTCCTCACTTATGTAAGATATCGATCATTCTTATGAGTCGTCTATTGCTGTTATGCTGATAATGTGTTGAAAACATCATCTACTAGGTGGAGACTGAAGGAGGTATTCATAGTGTGTGCACAGAAGTCAATAACAACAACAACAATGGAAATGAAGGTTTCCCTCTTTCCACCTCCTCAGACATTCCAGCAGTAGATAAGACAGTGAAAATCAATGAGAAAAGAGAAATCTGGGAAAAGGCAATCCATCTCAATTGTGTGTTGGAATTGGTGAAGTCAATCTCAGGTCATGTATTTAGTTTGGAAGAGGTTTGGGGAAGTAGACACAATTTCAATCTCTTTATGAGAAAGATTGACATCTATCTCTCACAAGGACGTCAAGAATGTTTGACTTGTGCACAATTAGCATCAGGTATGCGTCTATCAGAGATGATTTGGTTAACACAATGGAAGGACAGATTACATCATAATAACAATCACCATCATCATGATGCTGCTACTACCACTACTAACACTACCACCACTAACACAGCTACTAGTCAACAGAAAGACAAGAAAGAAGACGAACATCCAGAGAACAATAGCAGTAAAGCAATACAAGTCTTAGCAAATGAACAATCATTAAATCTATTGCATTGCTTCCTTTATTTCATCTTTAATGACTTTATTAATAGTCTGGTCGGACAAACTTTTTATGTTACAGAAGTTGAAGGTCAAGGTTTAACATTGTTTTATTTTCATAAGAGTACTTGGTTTAATATGGTGAAGGATCATATGGAAGACTTCAAGAATCAATTCATTCCGGTATGATATCACTCTCTTTCGCTCTCTAACAGATGTATTGATTAGAGGTTAATGTTATGTTGTTGTGTTATGTTTAGTTATATTCCATGTCAAGACCAGGTCAAGAGACAACATTTCAATCAATTGTCGTTCATCTTCATCCTCCTCCTCCCAGCATATCCAAATCACCTTCACGTACTATTGGTGGTGTTGTTGGTATAGCCTTACCTGTTGAACCAAGTCATCCAACAAGCACTACTAGTCGAGGAGAATCGGTAACTGCTAGGTTTCCTCCTTCTGTTAGGGAAGTTAGCTCTCAAATGGTTACGAACAATGGCAGTGGGAGTGTTAGAGCTACACCACCACCACAACTACAGCCTCTTCCTCCTTCTACCTCTGTGCTGTTTAATAAGCGGTTATCTTCTCTTCGTACTGACAGACCTCCCAATCCATCAACTGGTTCAAGGGAATTCTCTGTATTGACTCGTACGTCTAGTCTACCCAGTAGCTTATCTTATAGTAAGAGTAGTAGTAGCGGTAGTAGTGATATCAAGAGTAGTGATGTTGCTAGAGGAGTGTTGAGGACATCTAGTGGTGGAGTAGCTAATGATAGTGTTCTCACTGACCAAACTCTCGGCCATGGTGGTAGTGGTAGGGGTGGTAACAGTGGTAACAGTGGTAACAGTGGTAACAGTGGTAATGGTAGTGGTAACAGTGGTAATGGTAGTGGTAGCAGTGGTAGTGGTAGTGGTGGATCAGCCCTCATGCAACGTTCTCGGTCTTTACCCACTACATCGATCTCAACTCGACCTTCAGCGGGTGGTGGTTCATCTTCTTTATTTAATGCAAGTAGTAGTAGTATATCCAGCCATCATCGACCTTATTTCCCTCCGCTGACCTTCGACTTAGCCCATCCGTCCTCTAGTTATCTTCGCCATGCAGTACCTGTTGTGCGCTTTGTCCCCAAGAAACAAACTGTACGAGCGATTGCTAATTTACGGATGAGAACCAATCATCATACACATCATACAATAGCAGGCTCATCATCAAGTGGTGGTAATCCAACAATCATCCCCAGCATGTCATCATCTTCATCGTCATCTTCATCGTCATCCTTACCAACTTTAGCACCACCAGCAGGTACAACAACAACAACAACAGCGGCAACAACTGCACCTGCTTGTGTTGTTAGTAACAATATGTTATATAATACTTTACATGTACTTAAAGCAATCTATGATCAAGTTCCATCATTAGGTGGATGTGGTGTCTTTGGTGCTGATGATATCTATCGTAAACTACGAGCTTATAAACAAGGTATAAAGAAGAAATATGGAACTAGCAATCAGAATGTACAGTTTTATATAGCTATTCTAGATGTTGAGAAATGTTATGATCATGTTCGAACAGATACTGTATATGATATTATACAACATATTCTACGTTTCTATGGTCAACCTGGTCATGGTGAAGATGCTCTTATGAGATTAACGAGTTCATCTGAGGTGTATAACTCTCTTAATGAGAAGCTAACTAAAGCCTATAGCCATGGTGGCAGTGGTGGTAGTGGTAATAGTGAGTATTCTCAGCAGAGGACAAGTCAAGGGAATATGTTTAATCTCAGTCGTGGTAATAGTGTTGGTAGTGCTAGTTTAGCAAGTCGTGATGAACCTATTATCATTCATAAATATCAAATTATACATCCTCAGAGTAGAATTGTCTCAACAACTCAACTAACAACTCTTCCTATCAATCATCACTCAAAGAAGAGGAAAGATAAGGATTGTCATGATGACAGAAGCAATAAACGAAAGAGTACCAACGGTAGCAGTAACAGCAGTAGTAGTAGTTGTCATGTCCATGATCAACAGCAACAACAACCTTCAGTAGGAGTATTTAACAAACCTGTTCGTTATGTCAATCTTATGGGAGACTTACTCCCTTTTGCTGAAGCAGGGAAAGCAATAGCTCAAGTTTATTCATCTAGTATGATCTCTGATAATGTGATTTACAATCAAGTCTATGTAGATGATATCTTAAAGTTAGTGAGACAACATCTCTTTGGTCATATTGTACGTATGCCACTTCCATATAAACATCCTGGTAGTCGTGGTCGTCATGGTAGTTGTTTCTTTGGACAAGTTCGTGGTATTCCACAAGGATCAGTTCTCTCAGCTTTACTTTGTACAGTCTATTATGGATATATTGAACATCAAGTTTTCCATTTAAATCAATTTCCACAGTTATTAGTTAATGACAGTAGAGATGGATCAAAACAGATGAACAAGGAAGACAATGATGATGATGATGATGACGATGATGATGATCCATTAGGATTAAACAATGGTGACTCATTGTTACTAAGATGTATGGATGACTATTTAATGATCTCAGTGAAACCAAATCATGTCGAATCATTTCTAAACTCTGTCTTTACTACCTATCGTTCAGATTATAATATTCGTGTTAATCTACCAAAAGTGAAAGTTAACTTTCCTGTCAAAGTTCATGGATTACAAGGAGAAGACATTGTTTTCATGCCTCCTCCTTCTTCTCCTAGCCACCTTGACTCATCTAGTATACACAAGGAATGTAATAAGACTTCTTTGATGTCATGGTGTGGATGGTTAATTGATTACAGTAATGGTGATCTACAAGTTCGACCTGATTTTGATCGTATTATCAAATTAACACCAAGTATATCATCTGTTCCACAATTAAGACAATTAAAGAAAGTTGTTTGTAATTGGATTCGTATGAAATGTCATGCATTGATTCTTGATTGTCATAGTGATGGATTGAATCAAAGACAGACAGTGTGGGAGTCTCTATATCAAGTTTTTCAGATTGCTGCTTATCGTATGGCTGTGAGTGTGGATAAGTATCTTCATCAGAATAGAGGGTCTATGATATTACAAGAGCGTTTTATTCGTCGTGTAATTCGTGAAAGTATTGTCTATGGTGCTCGTTTGGTACAAAGGCGTAGTCACAGTCGAATGATTCATGAGGAAATGTCCAAAAGTCGTCGATTCTATCTGAATTTACAGGAAAGACGAGATGATGAAGATAGTAGCGAAGAGCTATCTCACGACGACGACGACGATAATGATGATGAGGATTGTGAAGAAGATCAAGGAAGTCATGGTCATACCACAACTGATGGCCATACCACTAACAATGAGATCAAGGAAGAAATCACGTTAAAAGAGGTAACCTATCTTTTTCTGTGAATTGTGTGGTCTTGTAGTAATCTGTGTTGTTCTTCTATTATGTAGGCAATGTTGATCGGTTGGTCTGCTTTCTGTCATGTTGCCAATGCAATGCAAACACGATCTTTCCTTCATCAACCATCTGTAAGGTCTTGGTTAGAGAGAGAACGTGATAAGGTGAAAGTTGATATCACATCTTCAAAGAACGATTCCATTCCTCAGACAGCTGCCGCCCTCGATCTCTTACACCATCTAGACCATCTCCCACCTATCTTCAAATGAAAACCACATTACCAAAATATACTATACTGTAGAACTTACAGTACCAAGTCACTACTGAGAGAGAAAAAGGAGATATTAGATATCATTATTCATTAAAAGGACTAGCTAATTGATAACAAGTAGCTGGTAAGAGAGTGTGTGTGTGAGAGAGAGAGAAAGACAAAGGATAGACAACAAGAAGAGATCATCTAATTCTATTATAATACAAAAGGGATCAGTTTGTTTGGAACATCTCGTATATAAACCTTATAGGCATCTCCAGTAGTTGGATCAGTTAGAAGCATTTTTTCTTCTTCTGGAATACGTATCTTGAGTAAGACAAGTAACCATTGTAGCCAAGCTAAGAATCCAATGAGGTAGTCTCCACTCATGACGAGGGAGAAGGTGAGGAAGAGCACCATATTGGCAGCATAGCCTGGATTGCGTACAAAGGCATACGGTCCACTACGAACAACTACTTGATGTGCTTGTATACCTAACTTTCTTGAGAAATACTTTCCTAAGATCTTCATAGCTGAATATCTTAATAGAAAGGCAAAGATAGTGGAAACAATAGCTAATCCACTAATGACAAAGGAATCATCATTTTCTACACCAGAGATAGGGAAGACATGCCAAGAAAAGCCTCTAGAGAGAAGAGGTAGAGTATAGAGGAGAAGGATAGAAGAGACAATGATGAGAGAGGAGTTGCCATGTTCTGCTTTGGGAATGTTGGCACCATCAGCTGCTGTCGTTCCCAATGCTTTGGCTTCTTTCGTACGAAGATTATTCTCCATAAATAACCAATAAAGAATATTACATCCTGTGATAATATAGGGTAAAAATGGCATACTTGTCCTTTTTAATCGTCTATAAGACTATACACAGTTCATCAATATAATGATAACATCCAAAATGATCTCCCCCATTATACTGTTTTAAGTTAATGATATGGTTAATAACAAAGAATTTCATAGTTTTACAGATGTCTAGATCTCCAGATTCTCTCCCCTACTGCACTGGAAAGGGGTGCTTGTTTGTGTTTTTGTGTTTTTGCGTTTTTGTGTTTCGTGTTGTTGTTGCTTCATCATCAGTCAGCAGAAGAGGTGAGAGTCAAAGGGTCAACAACAAGGTGAGACTTGCAGAACAAAAGAGAAGAGAAGAAGAGAAGAAGAGAAGAAGAGAAGAAGAGAAATAGAAGGAATGGCGAATCGTTCTTGGACTAATTCAATGAAACAGTTTACACGTAGTTATTGGCAATCATATAAGAAACGAGCATTTTCTTCCACTACATCAACATCAACAACATCCTCTGGAGGAAGTGGTGGAGAAGAGAAGAGATCCATTCTTGGTCCTATTGTCTTCACTGCCATTAGCTTAACTGCTGCAGGATTAGGTGTTTGGCAATCACAACGTTATTTCTGGAAAGTGGATCTCTTAAAGAATCTGGCAGATCGTACAAAGGAAGATCCCATTCCATGGACTTCCTCCACCTTTGTTGACTTTATGACAGAAAGTGTTGTTACTGGAGAGGATGCTTTAGTTGGACGAAGAGTTATCCTTAGTGGTGTTTACGACTTTGAAAATGGTTATCTGACAACTTGTTCTTCGTCCCTTTTCTATCAACATCTTCTTATTGCTGTTATTTCTTATCCTATGGGTTTATTGTAGAGTTGGTTCTGGGATTGCGTGCTGCTCCACCTGGACTTGTCTCTGAAGCTGCTCAAGGCATGGGTACCAATCCTCAGGTTAGATGATATATGGTGACAGTTGTCTTCTCTTACTTATTCCTCTATCTTGTACGCAATGATTGATTGATTGATAGGGTTATTTCATTATCACACCTCTTAAAGTCCATGACAAGTAAGAGTAACGACCTAGTGATTTGTTGAATGTTTAATGGATGATATGTTCTTCAGATTGACGGTATTTATCAACCGTGGATGGGTACCAAGGACTGCGAAGAGTTGGGATCAACCACAAGGTACTGTTTTAGTCACAGCTCTTGTTGCCGAACCAGAGAAGGTAGGAGTTCATTGAAGTTAAGTTGAAAACTATTGCATACCTCACCGATGATCTCACTTCAATAGGGTGGTTATTTTGCCCCCACACAAGATGACAACACAAAGAAATTGTTGTGGTTAGAGGAGAAAGTGTTGAAGAGTGCAGTGCATCGTTTGAATGGCAGCGATGTTGTTTGGCTGTTTGATGCGATTGCTGATGAAGGGAATGATGAACAGCTTTACAAAGATGCCAATGGTCGATGGATTCCTCCTATTCCTAAGAAGATCGATTTATTATCACAGATGTATGTCCATCCGTCCACTCATCTTGCCTACGCTTTCACTTGGTAAGATTCACAATTAAAATGATGTAATGCAATGGACCACAAGCTCTTATGTGTGTTGTTGCGATATCAGGTTTTCTTTGTCTATCGCGGGATTCATCATGACCTACTACAAGTTTCGCAATCCAAAAGCAGCTGCTGCCATAGCTAGAGCTGCCGCTTCTCGTGGCCCTGCTACAAAGAATTAACACTTAAATAATTAAGAATTAATAAACAATGCGCTAGTGTTATCATCATTATTCATTCTTCATGACAGGCTTAGCTCTCTTCATTATACGTTAGCTGCCTTGTCTTTATTTGGATAATCCATTTCGACAGATTCGCGCACAGATTGGATATTTTGGAGGTCGGCAACAAGAATTTCTTCCAGAAGAGCAGCGGATGGATGAGGAGCTTCATTGCCTGAGACAACTTCCTTGACAATACGAGGCCAGAAGTTCTTGTTTTCATCATATTCGCGATATTTCAGCAATGATTGAATTCCAGTCTCTAGAGTAGATTGAATCTCTTGATAGAGAATCTTGGCCTCTTTCTTACTACGACCACCAACTTCTTGTGTGTCAAAAGGTTTCATGAAGAGGAAATAGAAGCGAGATGGAGGAATAGGAGCTACAAGAGGTGGAATTAGCAGATCTTTCAATGAGACATCGTTGGCCTTGGAGGTGTCATTGAGAGCAGTAAAGCCTTCAGGTCTTGCATGAGGAATGGCTTTAGCTCGTTTAACCGCATCGTCTCGCAATTTTGGCCACAGCCTTTGCATTTCTTCAGCTGATCCAATACCACAAATTCAGACGTACAGTATACACAGATATGACCAAAGATGGATAAACTTACCATCAAATAATATTGCAGCGGACTCTGCTGCTCCAATTGCTGCAACTGGAACAATGATTGCATCAAGTTGAGCCGCCATTCGAACAAAATCTGTTCGTTCTGGCCAAAAGAGTTTGTATTCTTCACCTCGAAAATGCAAAGCTTCTTTCGCACCACCTGGATAAAGCAAGACTGTTTCATTGTTTCTCAACAGCTATACATAGATAACAACAAAAGGAAGTTGCTCAAATTAAAGAAGGATTAACAATTCCAGCATAAGTCATGCAATGATCAGCCCTACCTCAAAGAAGTTGATGGGGGAAACTGGTACCGCTCCAAACTTCGACAAGGTCTGATAAGTTGCAGGATGAGCTAACCCTCTTATTAGTACTTTCTTTTCATCAATAAATCGTTTCACAAGGAGACTCATATCTAAACCAAGAAGTTGATGATTCCCCACAAACAAGACAGGTCTTCCTGCTTGACCTGTGGGCACATAGTCAATGCCTTCATGAATGGATCCATCCTTATCAGTACTGAAGAAGACAACGCCCGAAGCTTTGAAAATAGGACCAAGTAATCTTTCCACATCTTGAAGCTCTCTTGATGTGGGGAAATCAGTTGCCAGACTATTCACTTGTCTCCTTAATACCAAGTCACGGAAAGCATGGAATTCGCCTTTCAAATCAAATGTTTGATCCAATAGCGCATGTCCACGATGTTTGAACTCTCTTAACTTGATGACTTGTTTAGGATTAGTGGCTGCCTGGCTGAGGAGACGATAAAGACGTTGTCCTTCAGCAGCAGAGGGAAGAATGCGATCGTCACTCCCAATCAACAACAAAACTGGCACTCTGATGGAAGAAACCTTTCTTGTGTCTTGAATTAGAAAGCTTCCCGCTTCTAACCATTCTTTCATGCGGAACACCAATGTTTCTATTCAAAAGGAAAGATAGGATTACCATTACCTTTAATGATATGTACAGTTCAAAGAGTTGTCAACTAACCTGGTGGAAGAGCATAAGGAATCTCGAATAGTGGCTTGATTTGTTGCATAATAGCATCAGCAGCACTAGCAATCGATGGATTAGGTGGTAATTTGCTGACTGCGTTCTTTACTATATTGAAAACTTGTCCCAAGGCCATCCCAGATGTCACCAAAGTGGAAATCCCCACAGCAGGATAGAGAGGTCCTGTACTAGCAATATAAGGAGCAAGATTTCTCCATAAAGATCGATCAACTGAAGTTGCAGGGTTGACTAGTACAATAGAGTCTATGGTATCAGAATGTCTGCTGGCTAGATACGTGGCAACCAATCCACCGAAACTCTCACCAATTAAGATAGGAGGTTGTGGGAACTTCTTAATAGCTTCAAGTACTTTCTTTGCTATAGTTAGAAAAGAAGAACGATCATTTGGATCAACTTGTAATCTCCAACAATCATAGTCATCTTGTAGTTGACTGTAACAAGACGCACTGTAATCTCCCAACCCATCAAGACCTGGCAAGAAGATAATTGGTGGGTTCTTCTTCTTCTTTGATTCAACAGATGGATTGCTATGGAAAATGCGAAAGGTAGAGGTCTCAATCAGTATAGTTGGTGGTAAAGATGGCTCAGTTGGTGATGCCAGCTCAGAGACTGCCAACATTCTCATTGGTGCATTTTTACAATAAGAAAATCGTTTTCGAAGAGAATAAGGATATTGATGACGATGACCATAGCTTGGAAATGACTTCACCAAGACAGAAAAGAAATAGAAAAGTGCTATCCAATAACAGTAAGGTGACTTCTTCACCATTCTTGTTGGTTTCCTTTCTGTTGCATTTTGGGGACTCAGCGGGAAAAATCCGGTAATTCCATGGAATTCATCTCTGCCAATGCTGTGGAATTCCACAGAATGCAAATCAACAAAATCCACAAAATCCTAAAGCCGTTTTTTCGCACACCTCTGTGGCGGGGGTGGGAGGGGGGAAGTTCAACAAGACAGAAGAGACCCGAGCTGGAACACAGATGAGGAAAAGAGGAGAGCCCGAGACAGATATGAGGACCAAAACCGGAGACCGCTGCTCATTTCACGCTCACTTCGTTAGATTTTGTCTACGAGGACTCAATTGAGAATTTTAGCCATGCAAAAAAAGAAAGGATCGAGCAGAGCAACACAGTTTTTTATCTATGCGCTCGGTAGGTAAAAATGAGAATTTTTGATGAACTGCCGGCAATCTTACACTTGTCTGGCCTATTGTCTTCATGTTACAGGGATTGGCGTGATGTGCGGAAGACAATGCTTCAAATGGCATGTTGGTGAGTGATAATTATTGACTGCATTAGATTGAGGCCTGAGAGCTCATCGCTTAATTGATTTAATGACAGGATTTGGGAAGTATGGCTTATACATGTACGGTCTGGTAGTCTTGATATACGTTCTCGCCTTCACCGCCTTAACCTACAGCTTTGCCGAGCTGGTTTCCATTGTTCCATTCTCTGGCGGATGCTATGGCTACTCGCGCTGTGCCTTAGGTCCCATGATGGGTTACATGGCTGGCATGTTCGAAACAGCAAAGTATATTCTCTATGCCTCCTTCAATATGTATCGTTTGGGCGATATCATGTACGAAGTCTATGGGTTTGACGAAAAGTACCAGATTGTGGTCTGGCTTGCCTTTCTGGTTGCCTTCAATCTTGTACACTACTTCCAAACAAAGCTGCTGTGGTGGATCATCGCTCTTGTGGGCACTTCGGTCTTTGTTGTTCAGGTCATTTTTATCTTTGGAGCAACCAGTGAAGGATCGGTCGCGAATCTCAGTGCTTCTCGCTGGGACAATGAGCCAATCAGCTTTGTCGAAACACTTCCCTATGCCGTCTATATGCTATCAGCTCTGGATGCGGTTCGTACATGCGTGGATGATCAGGTATGGTTGGTTTGATTTTTTTGTTTTTGGTTTGGCTTTCTGACATAAATCGCTGTCTCAGCAGGGTAGCGACATTGTTCCCAGAGCTTTGGTACATATCCTGGCTTGGTCGACGCTTGCTGGGTTTGCTTCCATTGTGGCTCAAGCTGCTTATGTATATGATGATAGTGCTCTTGCGAAGGAGCAGTATGCTTATAATGTTGGGCTGAGGATGGTATTTAATATGCGCGATGGAAACAAATTTGTGACTTTATTCGCCTTTCCCGGGTCATTGGCTTGTTGTTTGGGGTTTCTGTATTGCGCCTCTCGTCAAGTGCGATCGATGGCGAGTTCGGGTCTCCTTCCTCCCTTTCTAGCCATGGGTCAAGGTCAGAAGGTGAAAGACAGCAGTCAGCCGGTAGGTCAAGCGACCTCAGTCGTTCCAACCGGTGGAGTAGTACGCGAAAGTAGCGGTCGGAAGGGCGATGAAGATAATAATAATGACTTGGCGCATGGTCGCAAACCCACAATGGCAGTCTTTGCTACTTCTGTATTTTGCTTCAGTCTATTGCTCATTGGCTACTATGTCATCGAGGACTATAATACATTGTACACTGAGATGGGGCAATTGTTGAACGCTTCCATGTATCAATTTTTGATGCTGTCTTATATCATATTTACTACTCGTTTTTCGAATATGGATAGAGGAATAAGAAGTCCTTTTGGAATACCTGGGGCTTTGTTTGCTATGGCTTTCTTTATGTTGTTATTTACTATTCGACTATATTACAATCCGGATACTAACACTGCCTATGGCATCACCTTGGTTGTGTTTACTGTTTCTATATCAGTATATTACTTTGTGGTGGTTCAGAAGCGTCAATTCTTTTCCAAGGAAGAGCAAGAAAAGTTCATGAAAGCCTATGTTGTCAATGGTAAGAATCTGCCCCAAATACTTCAATTCTTCTATGATCGAATAATAAGTCACCTTTCGTTATACTAATGATGAACATATATAGCCAATAAAACTCGCAAGCGAGGTAAAAGTGGAAGTAACAACAAGCAAAGCAGTCAGAGTTCAGGTGTTATGAGCTTTCTTGCCGGAGCTGTGGGCTTTATCCAAAATAATGCTTCTAGAGGAGCCAGTAGTCGCAGTCGTGCCTCCTCATTGTCAGCTCAAAACAAAGGTGGAGCAAGCAGCAATGCCAGCGTTGCTCATAATGCGGTGGCACCCGTTTAATTGTGTTGTGCGTCGTTGAAAGCAAAAGAAATTGCTTTTTGTTTCTGATTTAGTGTGTTGATCCTTAGACGAGAGATCTACACTTCATTCTCATTCTCATTCTCATTCCGCATGGTTTATTAGTTTTGCAGTTCGTTAGGAAAAACCAATTTTGTTGGTCCCTTCCACAATATTGCTTTTTGATACCAATCCAATCCTGTATAACTTTAGATGACAATTCTCTGATCCTGTATAACTTTAGATTAGACTGCTATTCTCTGATTCTGTATAACTTTAGATGTATTCTCTGGGCTGTTCTTGATTGCATCATTTTATTTATTTTTGGCGAATGCTGTTGGGATATCTCATCTCTTTGATGATTAGCAATTTGATTATATTTTCATAGCTAACTACTTTCTCACAGCCACCATCTGACCAAATATTATAAGCAAAGTCTAATTAATAAAATCAAAATTCGGTTCTCCTCTGTTGGGCAATGTAGTTGCTTCTTTCCTTATCTCCACGGAAGAAGAAATGAAGTCATACACAACTATTTATTCTTGACAAAGGAGATGGGGTCTACAAGTTGTAGCATGATTGGTGGTGGATGCCTGTTGTGCTGTGAGGAAGAGAGGTGCACAGAAGCGCACAGTGCGCGGTGCAGAGTGTGGGTTGGCTGTGGATGGTGTGCGTGTCGTGCGTGTCGTGTGGTGGTTGAGGATGGCATGCATGCCTTGGGCGAGGGTGTGGTGGTCCACCCAAGAAGCCTTTGGAGAAGAAACACTCCTCCTTTTCCAAGAAGAACTGTAGGTCTTTCCTCACCTTCTCCTTCCTTTCCTTTCCTCTAGGACACATATTCTTGCTCTTACCTTTCAACGATTCTATTCAATATGGCACAGTTTTTGGCGCAAATCAACTTCTCTGAACCCTACTTCCCCTATGCTGTCTTCTTCGCATTTTTCAATCCATTCATTTGGAACTTTGTCGCACGTATTGAATACAACACGAAGTTCTTTTCCAAGATTTCAGGAGACAAATACGTAGCTGCGTACATCTTCTCGGCCTTTATTTTCACTGTTGGCATTATCAGAGATGTTGTGTGAGTCTACTATTGCACTGTTATGCTGTGTTGCACTGCAGTTTTCTAACGATGTTTTCTGCTTATTTGATAGTTACAAGGCTGCTGTTGAGCGTCAAGAATCCAATGCAGAGTTGGCCAAGTTGCCCTTCATCGAGATTTTGGCTTATATTAGTTTTGCTGTTGGCCAGACTCTTGTGCTATCCTCCATGTACCAGCTTGGTATTGTTGGAACCTATTTGGGTGATCACTTCGGTATTTTGAAGGATGCTCGTATTACTTCCTTCCCATTCAATGTCGTGGATCACCCCATGTACCTTGGCTCCACTTTGAGCTTTTTGAGCTATGCTCTCCTCATGAAGAGTCCTGCAGGATTCTTTCTCACTGGGTGCGTTGCTGTGGCCTATTATATTGCTGGTCTTTTTGAAGGGTAAGTGTAGCTATTGGTTGTGTATTCCTATATGCTTTCCTTCATTTACAATTGCCGCCTTTTATTTATAGACCTTTCACCGCCAACATCTACATCAACGCAGCCAAGAACCAGGGCAAGAAAGTGGAGTAGATTATTCACATTAGGCAAGTATCTCTGCACGAGGAAAGACAGTTTCACTAGGGAAAGGGAGGAAAAGGTGTGTGGATTGGTATATATAGGAAGGAAAGAGGGAGAAGGTGTATGCATGTGTGCAAAAGAGAAGTTCATATTCTTTTTGATAACTAAGTAAAATATGGTTCTTCAGACAGTATTTTAATATCAAACACACCACAATATGCACCATCTTGTGGAGGCCAATTACCTAGATGGTCAAATACCCAGAATTTAGGATACACTCCCACTCATCCAAAACAAAAACAGAGAAATAGCAGCTGGTTTCTACTGGCTTCTCTTAAAATGCTTATCATCTAACTGGCAAAAGGAAGACATGTCTGAAAGACCAAGTTTAGAAGAGATCTATATTTTGACCAAAGGTTCCTTTTGGTACAGGAAATGGAATTGGTGTTCAGAAGAAAGGCACGGGTTGTGGGAAGGTGTCACTGTGGACAAAGGGGGACACTTGCGAACACTTGACTTACGTCAGAATAACTTGCAAGGTAGTTTGGAGAGTGTTCAATATCTTTCCTCGTTGATCAACCTAGAGGTATTAGTTCTCTCCTCTAATACATTATCTGGTTCTATCCCACCAACTGTGGGCAAGCTAACTGCATTAGTTACACTTGACTTATCATGGAATAAACTAACAGGTTAGTATAGACGTGGTGTATATGCTTGTTTCATTCAGCAGTGATCGCAGTGCATACATCTCTATCTGTAGGCAGTATTCCCTCAGAACTCTACAGTCTGCATTGCTTGCAAGTACTGAGATTGGACAATAACAAGCTAAGTGGAGAAATCTCCAATGCACTAGCGCAATTACCTAAACTTGTTCATCTTGATTTAAGCCGAAATGAATTCACAGGTTGGTGTTGACTAAATCACATCGAAACTCATTCTTGGCTTATTGACTTCAGAACGATTGTTTAGGTTGTGTGCCTGATGTTGGCCATCGCCTTCTTTATTTGCGAGTACTCGATTTCTCGGGTAATCATTTTCAAGGATATGTTCCAAATAATGCCAGCGAGTTTCGAGAGATGCACGCTCGCTTTTTATCTTTTTAAAACTTTTGTTTAAAAATATGATGAAATGAAGTGTTTCGTGTAGAAAAGAATAAGACTGAGCTTACGGGGATCTTCTTACTACCACAATATTTACAAGGGAGGAGGAGCTATACTAGACCAGGTGTGGTATGCTATGCTATGCTATGGTATATACTGTGTGGTATGGTATGGTATGGTATGGTAATTAAGAAGAGCGGCGAGTGATGACCTCCTCCTGGAGGGTGTTCACTTTTGTTGACATGAAGAACAGATAGCTGAGCTAATGTAGTGATAGAACAAGCTAAACGTCTCTTTCCCACATCATGATGACTTCTCTCGACGTGGCATGGGGTTTTGTTCCAAAGTGATGGACCAGTTGGGAGACTTGTTCAACCGTAGGTTAGAATACATGGTCAGTTGAGAGAGACCTTTGGTTGCTACTGCTAAAGCTTTCTCAATCTCTTCTGCATTCTCTAATTTCGCATTATCACGAAAAGTTGCTCGTATTTCACGTGCAATTTTATCTCTTTTGATACTTGGAAAAGTTTTTGCTGCTCGTAGGATATCTTTGTATAATCGCAGCTTAGTCAGTCGATTCATTCTATTCCCTTGTTTGTATTGAGTTGTTTTGTTTGATTGACTTCGGTCACTAGAAAAATGGTCAAAGGAAGAAAGAATATCAAAGGATGGCAGAAGAAGAAGACCACTGCGCATGAGGCAGACAAGAGGCCAGGCTAGACCCAAACTCTAGGCCAGACTAGACCCTCGTAGACTGAACCCATGGCCAGTACTCCTGTGGACGATACCTTGCTTTGCAATATGACGCTGATTGGGGGCATGATCGATCACGGTGCGAGGCTTAAGCGCTTTTCGCACCGTGTTCTGTCTAAAGAGCTAATTAAAGAGGTAAAGAGGCAAGATGGGATGTTCAAAATCTGGCACTCTGTCTCTGTCTCTGGGTTGCTGTCTCTCTGTCTGTCTGTCTCTCTGTCTGCTGTGCAGCAGTGAAGGCAAAGCCACAGCAAGACTGAGAGATCCAATCTTCTTGCTATTATCGATTATTCCTTATCAATTATCTCCTTCTTCCATCTCAATTTCTCTATCTTTTACTCTTCTATTCGTTCTGTTAGTAAGTATCTATTGTTAAGACGGTGAAGAAACAAAAAGTTTGATAATAAAAAAGAAGATTGAATGAAAAGGTTATTCGCAGGATTTATTCGAAGTGGTTCAGACAGTAATGAATCTTCTCTGAAAGTTGTGACATCCAATAACAATCTACCACCCTCTGAATCTATTGCGACTTCTACAACAACACCACGTCGTTCTTCTCTTCTTCGTCGTGGAATCAGTCGCAAGGCTTCAGGAGGAGTGCCAGCTGATAATGTGCCAACATTGATTACCAATGCAGCAGCTACCTTAGCAGATGCACTACAAGAGATTGTAGGTGATACTACGAAACTATCAGGTGAAAACACAAGTGGATATGAGACATTACTGTGTATCTTGAATGATAACACGGATTTGGATGAAGTGGGGGAGATCTTGCAAGCCAATGGCATGGGCTGTATACATCTCCTCATGACTCATCTTGACCATCCTAAATTCGTTGAATTATGCAGTCCAGTAGCCTTAGCTGCTGGATTATTTCAAGCATTACGGTTATTAAGAATGTATGAGATCAAAATAGCCAAAACACAATTTGAACTGTGTATGGGAGGACAGTCTTCAGTAGCCGCCAACTCGCAACACAGTAGTGGTGTATCTCCTTCTATTACGATACCTCCTTCTTCTTCTGCAAGCAGTACATTTGATGCGAGTTATAAGATATGTAAGATCTTGGAGAAGCTTTGTTCTCATTCTTCTGTTATTGAACAAATTCGAGCCAATTTAGTGAAGATTTTGACTTTCCCACTTTGTATCCTACCTTTACAAGGAAAGCATATTCAACAACATGCAGCTGGTGTTGTGCTTAGCATTTGTAAGACAGGCTTCACTTCACAGCAAGTTTGGTATCTTCATGATGTCCAATGTATTACCCATATGATTCGTCATCTCCATGAATTGACTACTGTGGCTAATTATTCCCCTCTCAACTCTTCTCTATCACGATCGCCGTTGAACAATGCAACTCCAATTCGTCCCGTGTCGTTAAATTCCACAGAAGTTGGAAATCCAAATGCTGCCACAGATTATCTGTTAAGAGGACTAGCGGCAGAGACAGAAGGCATGTGGACAGTAGCTTTAGAGTGTTTTGTTAGAGTTCTTGCTGCTACAATTTCTATTGGATCCGTTTTATTAAATGATTTCGAGGCAGCTTTTGGTAATAAGCTCTTAGTTACCATTCTGAGGACTTCTTCCCCACAGAGATTTCTTAATGATTTCAATATCATCACACAATTGCTCTTTGATCCCAATCGCAAAGAAGTAAATACACAACAAATTTTAATTCCTATTGCATCTACAGTACAAGATTTCCTTTATGATGTGTTGGGTTTAGCAGCCTATTCTTCAAGTGGTTCATTGTTACAAGGGAAGACTGACATTGAAAGCTTGAAAGTGATTAGTGAGAAGATTCTTGACTCTAGAAAGTCTTCTCATTTGCATGCTTGTGAATATATGATTCAAGGAATGGCTTATTCATTGCTCACAATGTATTCTAATGAGCCTATAGCATGTTTGGAATTAGAAGAAAGTTATCACTTCCTTCCTCTCCTGTTACTTTCTCTCCCTGCACTCTCCCAGACAGAAGTTATGTCAGCTGTCTTAACTACATTGAATTATGTTTGTCAATGTATTGAAATACCTTCTATGATGATTATTAAAGCTCTATCCGCTGCTGCAGTTGTTGTTGTGGAGCGATTTCTAGAGAGTAACAACTTTGCACAAGTCATAACTTCACCCCATGCAGCAGAGAATTTAGCGATAGCAGATCATCAAATACAGCAGATGGAACTCATTTTCGTTTCTATTGAGGCGATCTGTCGAACTAACAAGAACTTTGTTCTTCAATTTTTGAAAATAGATTTATTTAGTTTTATTCTCAAAGCTCCTCTTCTCAAGTTTCAATATGATCTACCCAAATCTTTATCCTTATTAACAGAAGAGCCTATTAGCTACCAAGTCAATGCGAAATATCTGATCTTTTATGAACGTATCCTTTTGCTAGTCATGGAGTTGAATGAGAAGAATGGATTAGCTGCACAATATCTCAGTGGTGCAGATTCTCCAACCTATATACTGGATATTGCCAAATCAATTCTTTTACAATATCCATATCGTTCATTTGAACAGAAGATAGAAGAACGAGGTAGCAATAGTAGTCATAAAAAGCGATTCCATCTGAGGTTCTTTTTAGTGCTGTTAAGGTGTTATGAAGAACTTGCTAAAGCAGATGGTGATTGTCTATCTAATATTGTCATGATCTTACGCGATTTGATCTTAATCTTGGGCAGAGAAAGTCCTGAGAAAGTCAGTCATATTTATAACACATTATGGTCGATTTGTATAGTCAATGAAGGTTATCATCGAACTTTCCTTTCATTGGATATGGTGGAAACAGCCATCTCTACATTAGCACTTGCTAAGCAAGTCTATGCGACAACACAATCGAAATCTTCTGACCTCTCGCTAACATTCCATTGGACTTTATGGTTTCAGTGTATTACGTCAGTCTTACGCTATTTATCCATTCTCCTCTTCTATGCCTTTGAGAATGATTACAATGCTCGCTCATATCAAACCATCTATGGACGAGTTGCTCAAGTTTTGATTGAGACTGGAATCTTCACTAACGCTACCTATCGATTTCCCGCTTTAATTCTCATTTTACGATTTATAACGGTCTTCTCCAAAGATGAAGATATTATATACACCAAGTCTTTGGATATGTTGGCAGTTCTTCTGCCTAATTTGCCCATTGATTTGTTGGTTGTGCTAATTCGAAAACTTGAGAATTATACTCGATCGAACAAAGTCAATCTCAAGCGTATAGGAGATAATCATTTGCTGTCTAATTTGATTCATTCATTGAATGGATGTAGCAGTATTGGTAACGATGATTTTGAGTTGGTATTACCTCGAGCATTTGTAACATATTGTGTGAACAACAATTGGCATGCTGATACTATGATAGAAATTCTCCGATCTTGTGTCAAAAGACTGATGTTATCCAATGGTTCTGAGGCAGTTCTATCAGATGAGTTTTCATCTCAAAGTAATCCGCGATTATCGGTTGGAATTAGATCATTAAGTGAAAGTGAAAACCGCGGGTTAAATGATAATTTCTATGGGCTTTCATTGCCAAATAAACAATCTCCATTTGAAGAAGTTCCTTATTTGGCAATTCCTCTTTATCCCAGCGTGGATGGAGATAGCAATGCTGCTGCTTCATTGGCCATGTTTTTCAACGAATCTACGGTGCCCATGCCTTCATCAGCATTGACTATTTCAACTTGGATTCGTGTATCATGCGATCAAGGCACAGAAGCAGGTTTTGTTGTTCGTTCAACGGATGAAAATGCCTTTTTGTCAACTTCTGGAAGAGGCGTGCTAGCACTGAATACAATGATTCCCGTGGTTTCAATGGAATCAGCAGGCTCGAACATCCACCTTAGTATTGAGATTAATCCATTAACCGCTGATGCAGTAGTACTGTGCACCATGAGATCAGACCAAGCTAATGCTTTCAATGATTATAATGAGAAGCAGGACTTGTTAGTGTTCAAACCCGCTATGGGATTGAGTATCGACTCACAGCATTGGACTCATTTTGCTGTGACCATGAAACGGGTAAAGCGCTTTACGGCATCAAATCAGGTTCAAATCGCTTTGTATTTCAATGGCGTTCCTTGGATTCCTCATAGCAGCTTATCGAGTACAGCCAATACTCCTCCAAGGACCTCGCAACAAGGAGGTAACAACAATACCAATATTATTGGTGGGATCTTGAGTATGGATCCTCTAGGTGGTCAAAATGGCGAGATTCGACTTGGCTTACCCAAAGACTCGATGTACCATCACCAAGGCAAGTTTTCTCCGGAAGAAGCTATGCAAATGCAACAAGTCATTCTCGAAGTAGCTAATGTTGCTTTATATCAAGAAGCTTTGCAAAGCAAACAAATCTCAATGATCTTTTTGCATGGACCGGGATATGTCAAGATGCAACCAAGTAGTGACACACCCTTGTTAGACAGTCTTCCAGCTATAGCTAGTCGATGTCTCACAGTAGCTCATGAAATGAGTAAGAATGCATTGATATATATGGATAAAATGGGGTTATCAGGCTTGGAATATATTGTTGAACCACGTTTGGAAAGTCATCCAGATTTGATAACTTCGTTCGAATTACCTCCTATTCCAATGCCTATTGTTTATATTCATCCCTTTTATACTGCACCTGAACATATCATCTTACACAGTTTAGATACCATGGTTGATCGTAAATTAGCAGTTGCAATGGCTGAAGATGATGAAGTATCAGAAAGTGATAATACTGTCTTTGCAACTAAAGCTCGACTCAGTCGATCTATCTTGTTCAATGCGATTGATCTCGAAAGCAAAGTTGCTCTTGCAACTCTTTCTTCAGGTGGTTTTTTAAGTCGTTCTATTTCTGTTGGTGATAGTGTCAATTCTCTTGGTGGACCTGATATCCTCTTCCCTCTCTTACTCTATGCGAATACAGAGGAGTCTCTCTTAGCTGCTTTGAAAACTATTCGACAACACCTATTACGCAATAATGTAGCACTGAAATATATGCAAAGTCAAGGTTACCGTATGATGGCGTTCTTATTGAGTAATCTGCCAAGACAACTAGTCACAGTGCAAGTAATGGAAGAGTTGTTCCATTTCGCTGTCAGCACCACTTATAACCGATCTGGTCAAGAGAATATCCTCATTGTAGATAGTGCGGCCTTATTGCAGTTAGTTTTCAATCATTATCTTTGGGGTTTGAGAAGGTATTCCATTGCAGTGCGAGTTCTTCAATTGATCAAAGCTGCTGTATCAGATGACAAATATGCAGCTATCAATATTATGAAGTTGTCCTGCGTTGGAGTTGTCCGATGGGTGCTTCAAACAGGTTTATCTATTGTACAATCTCATCAACTGTTCGATAGAAGAACAGATGCGGGGCCTACAGAAGGTTTAGATGTCTGGTTCTATGAAGTTAAGACTGCCATGGAGTTAGCAGACTATCGAGATGAACCTGTTCTCTTCATGAAGGTTGTTGTCGATATCGTGAGAACTTTATTACGCAGTGAGCTGAAAGCGCGGGATTTAGATTTGATCATGAGCATGGTTTTGTATACTTTCTTGCCCAGTCAGAACAACTCAGCTAATCTCACTGGGAGACCAAGAAATTATTCTTCCCAGGCATCCACTGGCCCCAAAGCAAAACATGACGAGGTTGCTGACGAGGAAGAGTCATTTGAACAGAATACCAACCCCAGCTCTACTCCCTCCCATTTACATCCCTTCTGTACCTATCCTACTGCACAAGGAGAGCAGAGTTCACCTGAAAGTGGAGATAGTACTGGAGTTGTAAGGGAGAAGGAAGCTACTATTATGATAGAAGAAGATGATGAAGAAATACGCTATCTCACTGCCTTGGAACTCTATAGGGTTTACTTGATTCGTTTGCTCTTCACGCTATACGATGATAACCTCGAAGAATTGCGACGTTCAAATCGTCGACCTAGTGCCCCCAAAGCGTTCAGCACAAAAGATCTTCATGATCCACAAAACACAAGCAATAACAATCTCACTTCGCCAAGTTCGTTAAGTCAACCTCCTTCCTCTTCTTCATCGTCCTCTTTACCCGCCAACATTGAGACGGATGCATTTAATATTTTCCGTCAGATTGTGGCTCCTCATGTCTTAATTGGTATGTTAGAACATTCAAGTGATGTTTCCACCACAACATTTGTTTTGAGACTGCTAGCGTTTCTATTGCAAAAGGACTCTTTGTTTAATCGTGATTTTATTAATCAACGTGGATATCAAGTCTTATATCACATCATGAATGCCAAGGAACAGATTGAATTGCCTATCTTGCTACCTATTCTCAGCCTTTTGTTTCGTATTCCCATTCAATTACTTATGCATCCTTATCAAATTAAGCATGTGGATAAGGTTATTCAGTTGATTGATTTGGAAGAATCCTTGGGTCCAAATGTTGGTGATATAACAGTTTTGGAGACAGCAATTCCGATGCTCACAATCTTTTACACAACGCTAAACAATGTTATAAAGTATTATAACAATCATAACCTTTCTTCCAGGAGAACAAGTAGCTCTGGTGGTATGAGAAATAGTAGTAAGATGAGATGGTATGAGAATATGAAGAACTTGCTGTTGAAAACCATTGATTACGCGTTAGATCACTGTGCCTCTTTCCGCAGTCTTATGCAACATCTTTTCTCCCTGGAGACTCATATCAACACTTTGCTTGTTTGTACTAATGCCTATAGTGACTATGGAGCACATATCTACGATAGTGTACATGACCTTAGCACCTGCCTTGAGGAAGACTACATCAATAACAATACGTCAAGAAAGGAGAAAATAGTTCGAAGTAGTGAAAATTCTGATAATGTTGGAAGTGGTGGAAACATGGATGAATCCGAGGACTACAGGGCATTAACTATTGAGATCACTCATGAAATTGGTCCTATCTTATTGAAACAATTAGAGAAGATTATGATTATTGCCTTGAAAGATTGTGACAATAACAAGATCCTCTACCATTTATTTGTCCTTTTCAATACTCAGATCTACTCGGCAAACTATGAGACTTCCTATCAACTTCTTATTGTCTCCACGTTAAAGAAAGTTATTCAATATCTATTTTCTACCAAAGCTTCTCCCTCGGTCGCAACAGTAATGGATATGAATCTAGTCATCGCAATGAATAAGAACGTTCTCTTATTATTACCATTGTTACGATGTGGGTTTCTATACTATGAGACCATATATGGTTTATTAGAAGTTCTCATGGAAGGTTTTGTCAAATACTCTGTACTCTTTCAGAATATGGCTAAACCTCAGACTTCACCTTCACAAGCTCCAATAACGACACCTAAAGCCCAACAGTCCTCATTGGATCAACATCAGAACGCATTGAAAGAGTTAAACCTGAACATTCGCTATTTGACTATCTTTGCTTTGCATTTCGCTTCTCATCCTCTTCGTGGCTTAGTGAATGGAAGTATGACTTCCTTATCCAACAGTCGCTATCAGATCTTGACTTTCTTGCGAGATTATGCTGACTATCTGTTTTATTACATCATCGACGATAACATTGATCCTAATATTCTGCGATTCGTCAATACAAACAAAATGACACTTTTAGCCCAGGAAAGTTTTTCAGATAAGTCAACCGCCTCCAGCTCTATGACAGGTGGTAATAGCGGCCTCGTGATTGGTGGAGGAGGTGGAAGTGGTGTATTGAGCTCCACGAGTATGAGCACGAGTGGGCTCAATGCTTCAACAAATCTCCTTGTCCTTGACACCATCGCCAACATGGCTGTGGGGGCAAAGAACATAAACAAAAACCTCTTATCCTCTAATGTCTATCTAAACACACCTTTGGTAGTCAACCCGAATCAAGTTGCCAGTCATGCCAATAACATCTTCACCCATAACCTGACCAACAACAACCAGAATATCAACTTCAATACCTACAAACTGGAAAGGTCTAAGATTTGTAACATCTTTATCGTCTATCTCTTGCATTATACCTATCACTTGGTGTTGGAAGAAGACACTAATACACGTATACAAGCAACTCGTATCATCGCATTGCTCGTAAAATTACGTAAGTCCTACGTGGAAACCTTATTGTCCAATGCGTTACAACCAGCCAATGTGTCACAAGGAGGTAGTGGTGGTGCTAGTGGTAGTGGTGGAGGTAGCAGTGGTAACAATACCGTTGTAAGAGCAGCATCAGCGTGGAAGAGTAATCTGATGAATAACCAAGAAGATGTTGATAGCGTCCCCCCTTCACCTTCTCCTTCAGGCAAGAATAGTCCCTTCTTTGCAGGAAATGCGACACCTGGAGGATTAGGAGGAAGTAATCACATGACAATCGATGTTTATCGTGATGGTATCAGCAAGCTCATTCCAAATAGCTCTGGATATTATGATATTGATTTGCGTATGAGCGAAAAGAGTCAACGCCCGCAACAGACCAACATGATGGTCAATAACGAAGATACGCGCTTTGCTGACTTCAGTTACTGGGTGAGTGAGTATGGGTATTATTCTGATAAGGTATTTGCTATCTTGACTTCTATCATCTCGTCAGTCTTACCTTCTTTTCAATTTGAGTATGAGGAGTGGGTAAAGTTATCGAAGATACAACTCCATATTGTTGATCTTTGGACGATCCTCTATCCCAAAGACAATAATAGCACAGGTGGTGGTAGCAATACAAATTCTTCCAATAGTGGAGGAGTTGGAAGTGTTTCAACAGTTGGTGGAATGGCAGCTGCAGGGGGTGGAGTTGCCAACAGTGGAGCAAGTCCAGCGGTGAATGCTTCGAATGATCAGCTCCTACCAACATCCATAGTCAATGCCAATGGGTTTAACCAAGCATTATTCTCAACCATTACCAATGCCAATCTCAATGCAAACAATTACTTGAACAATGCCCTGTACAATCATGTTCTTGATATCTATTCACAACATCTTGATAACTTACAGTCAGCTCTGATTCGTCTTTACTTGAATAACAAGATCGGAGAGAAAGTAGGAAAGATGTTCTTGTATTGGTATCGAGATGGTATTCGTGATGTCGGTCTGGGTGGAATGGCATGGAAACGCTCTTATCAGACTCTCTTAGCCAGTGCTGTGTGGGGTCGATCACAACATCAACTTGATCAGCAACTTGACATACTTTTGCCCAATCAACAAGGCCTTAGTGACAGTAAGATGATTGTCAGCCAACTGCCTTCAGCTAATATTCCTATATTTGATCGAATCTTCCATAATATCTATGAAATCAATCGTCATCCAGTCTATCGTCTAGACTACATACTTGGACCAAATCTTACGAGACGCAGAATCATCCGCGACTTCACAAACTATAAGAATACTTATTTTTCCAATGTAACAACTTCGATTATTGCTTCAAATGACAGCTTGGAAGAGAAGGATGATCAAGACCGTCGCTCTTCTAGAGAAAGTATCAACCAGTTGCTCAAGAAGGTTAAGAAGAAGGTATTGCATAGTGATATCACTACTCCTGTAGGGATCGAAGAGGAAGGTGATGACCTCATTGTCATGAACGATGGACAAGTAGATGAAGGAGAAGGAACTGGTATGGTGTCCGCTATTGATGAGGAAGAAGGAGAAAATGTGACAGAAGGTCTCGAGGAAGAGGAAGAGTCTCTTTTGGCTAATACAGTAGAAGCGAAGCTTGCTACAAATACATCGTCTTCGCACCTGTCCAAAGGTGCTGCTGGAACAGTTCCTAAAGCCACTGCTACCCAAGTGTCACCAGCGGCGGCTGCTGTAACGACAACAACTAATTCTGCCCAAACATCAGCGGGCAGTAAGCCGATAACTGCTGTTGGTGCTGGTTCTTCAATCGTGGGTATGCAAATCGTCGAGCCTGGTCAGTTCCGCTCCCTTATGATTAAGGAGATTTTGAGGGCAATCATTGGCTTTTATGAACTCAAAAAATGCCAATTCTACAATATCGAACGCATCTTTGGATTAGAGTCACAAATAGGTTTGTTGGTTCTCACTCCTTTGAATATTCATTTGATTTCTGGGTTTCGATGTATTTCATCGGATATGACGAAATCTTTTAATGAATTAGCCTTTGATTATGCTTGCACACAAAATTATAGTAGCAAATCCAAGACCGCTAACAATAACCCTTCTGCAGCCGTTGGTGGCAATGGTAATAACAAAGAAGATGAGAAATACGCTGCTATCAATGCCATCTATAACGAGCACTTGCTTCAGTATGACCAGGGATCAGTCTTTAGTTCTCATAATACCACCTATGGTGGTCTTTACCACAGTGTGCAATCTGACCACACGAATGTGATTGATAACGTTCACCAACTCTGTCAAGAGAATGGTTGGATGCACACATTATGGGTAGAAATGATGGAAAGTGAAGCTTTCTATGACAAGATCAAGATTGAAGAGGTAGGTACCATTCTTGTAATGACCTTCCACGGTGCCATTAATATGATGGAATTACACCATTTGTTGATAGATTCATAGCTTCTTTAAGAGGCGATATCAATTAAGAAATGCTGCCATGGAAGTGGCAGATATTCGTGGCCATGCTGTTCTCTTTTCTTGTGCAACCGTAGAGGTGCGTACTATCCCTCTCTCCACTTCTCATAATGTCCAATGGTTATCTAACTGATTTCCGCTCCTTGTCTAATATTAGCATTGTGACGAGATTCTTACCGCATTGATTGAACATGATCTTCCATACTGTATCTTCAACAAGTTAGTAGGATTGAAGAATATACAGCTACTCCGCGGTGCGAACAATATCTACAACCGCTTGTTGCATATGTTCATCCACAATATCACAGTGTTATGGCAATCCAATTATCTTTCAAATTTGGAGTACCTTCTCTATTTGAATTCTGCTGCAGGACGATCCTATCTTGACCTCACTCAGTACCCTGTCTTCCCATGGGTAGTTGATGACTTCTCCTCTGCTGAGTTGGACTTCAATAATCCAGAAACTTTTCGCAATCTCTCCCTACCCATGGGATGTGTTGGTAGCAAAAGAAAAAGCCAGTATGTTGAACGTTATAATATGATGGTGGAGCTTTATAACACAACGGATGAAGATGATCCCAATCGAGATAGTATTGAGAACATTCCTTTTCATTATGGTACTCATTATTCTTGTGCTGGTTATGTTCTGTACTATCTCATTCGATTGCAACCTTACACAAATATGTATATTACTTTGCAAGATGGACATTTGGACAAAGCAGATCGTCTATTTTATAATATTCAATCTTCCTACAATTCTGCAGCCTATGAGAACTTGCAAGATGTGCGAGAATTAACTCCTGAATTCTACTATCTCCCTCATTTCCTTCTCAACATGAATCAGATTCACTTTGGTACAACTCAACGAGGTGAAGTAATTGACGATGTTGTCTTGCCACCTTGGGCTCAAGGAAGTGCACAATTGTTTATTTATAAACACCGTCAAGCATTGGAATCCAAGTATGTTTCTGAGAACTTACATCATTGGATTGATTTAATCTTTGGATATAAGTCGCGTGGTAAGATGGCCATACAATCTATTAATGCTTTTATGCGAATTACCTATGAAGATGAGATCGCCGTGGACGAGATTGAAGATGAAGTAGTTCGCACAGCTCTCATTTCTCAGATTAATAACTTTGGAATCTGCTGCCGTCAATTGTTCACCAAACCACATAGTTGCAAGCTTATTCCTGAAGTCGTGAAATATCTCATGGGTAGTGGTGGTGTTGGTAGTGGAATGAGCGGTGGTGCCAGTGGTATGCCTGGCGGTGTTGGGGGTGGAGGTGGAGGGTCTACTATTACAAGCGGTACATTGTCTGCGGTCGCTAACATGGGAGAGATTCTCGTCGAACCCGTCGCTCTCACTTGGCATTCTCATCTTTGCCCTCCTCTTTGTGTCATTGGTGCTTCTCAATTCACTATCTTGAATCGAGTCAGCCATCAATTAGTAAGCTATGTCATGGGCTTGAGAGGAGATGGAGTGGGGGATATCCGTCTTTTACCACGCGACAAGATTTTGGCGTGTCCTAACGACACTAAATTGCTCTCTTCCAAGCGAGCTTTGCGCTATGCTTCATTGCCCCAAGGCCTGGTTATTCAGAACCTTTCCACCATTTTAGGGCAACGCACTCTTGAAACAGAGAAAGAAGTGTCTTACCATGAAGCATTACATGGTAAGAGAATTACTGCTGTTGCTTCTTGCAAACAAGGAAAGATTATTGCAACTGGTTCTGAAGATTGTAACATCAAACTGTGGAATTTGTTGTCCGTTAATCAGAATCGTAAACTTTCCTTAATTGGGAGTCTTGCAGGCCACAAAGCAACTATTTGCTGTCTGGATTTGTCTTCTGATTTGAATCTGTTAGTCTCAGGCTCATCAGATGGAGTGGTTTGTCTATGGGATCTCTTGCATCCCAGCTTGCTTTATGAATTAGATATCGCTGCTGGACCAATTGTTTCTGTGGGGATTAACAGTATTGCAGGTTTTGTCTGTATTTTATTAGCTGATCAGCTACGAGTCTATACTATGAATGGTGAGCTGGTGAGCTATATTCGGTTTTCTTTACGAGAAGAAGGAAGAGTAGAAAGTGGATCATTGCGTGATATTGAGTCTTCCATTGTTTGTGGAGAAGTGCATGCGCCTGGTTCGGCTTTAGTGGCAGTGCCATGTGGTGATTGGCAAGATGGTGTCGTGGCTGTGACTGGACATGTCAATGGCAATATATATTTGTGGAAGCTCTCAAATGATCTCATTCAAACTGCTTATCCTATTCCTATCCATCTTATGGGTAAGAAGCCAACATCGCCGCAATCAACAGCTCCTTTCTCCATGCGCAGACTCTATGTTGCATGCTTGCCCAGTCCCAACAACCATCGCAGTGAGATCACTTGCTTGAAGTTGTGCAATCCTTCTGCTTCTGGTAGTAACACAACTAACCGTAGTAGAGATGCAATTTGTCGAACTTTCACTGAATCGCGCAACTTGGAGCTCTTGGTAGGAGATCGAGAAGGATACGTTAGCAGATGGAGTCCATTGCGTTTGGACCAATTGTCACAAGCAGATCTGCTCTCCTTGTTGGCCACAGCGGTTGCTGCCAGTGACAATAACAATAAGTAAGATGAGCAATACTTGGATTCGGGAGACTTGTGGTCATGAGGACGGTGGAGTAGGAAAGGAAAAAGTGAGGTAGATATCTTTGTATATAATAAAATCAATAAGACGACGTCTTCTCTTAGTTTATTGTTATGATGCTCAGACATTCCAGCTTACTACGAGTAAGCCTTTCCACGATATGGCCTAGTATTAGTATCGCAAAGTCAAAAATAAACAAAAAATGATAATCAAACACCACCACTCAACTCCAGAATCTCCACATTTAGTCCAACACGCCATCAATCATCTGTTCAGCCACCAATCAGCAATACCGGTCAACTGGCTGGTTAATGACAACAATCAACAGCGGAATACCATTAGGAATTCCTAGATCTACAGATCTAAACGCAAACGTAAACAAACAAAACAAGCACATGTAAGGCCAGAACTCTAAATCTACAGAGTCCAGACTCCAAAACGCAAGCATCTAGATCTCTGTCAAATGCTCTCAGCAAGACGAGGACAAAAGATTGATGGAAAGCTTTATGATCAAAGCATTGAAACGTCTAAGAAAGGAAATTCCTAGGCGGTTCAAGGATCTTCGAAGTCTTTGTGATCAGCTCTTAGGTGAGT
>VKHL01000105.1:0-85343 GCA_015146655.1 Ochromonas danica
TGTTGGGATGGCCGCAAAGCTGCTTTTAAAGTTAGTCACTCCAATAGAATTCAGAGATTCTTCGGTTCTTCGGGCTTGGATGCTTGCTTTGAGGATCCAGAGCACAGAACCACGACAACAATCTTCACATTTTCCATTGGAACACCGATCATGTCACGTGGAAACCGTCTCACAAACTCGCCATCCTTCCACTTGATTTCAAAATCAGCATAACGAAGGCTTTTTTCTTCTACTTGTCGTTTGCCTCTATTTTGTGTTGCTTCTTGTTCAACTGCTTGCTCCAAACTCCAAAAAAGACTGCCGGAATCATTCGCACAGTCCACAACAGTCTTGTTAATGGCAAGAATATCATCGAAGTCAGGAATTCATTCCATCAATCAATGGAACTGCAAGCACGAAATGTCCCAAATCTTCATTGTGTTCCTAACCGTGGCACTTCGATAATTCTATGGATGGGTGTTCCACTTCGATAATCTTCATTGTATTCGATGGACGTTGAATGGGTAGATCGAGTTCACAGATATCCATCACAATGGATCTTACAAAATAATTCTTACTCACATATTTGGTAAGCTAGGGAGAAATCTAACTAGCATAACTAAACAGTATATACTGAAGGCTTGCTTTCAGTTTGCAATGAGATAGAACTGAACTTGCTGCGAAGCCACAACCCCCAAGCACGGGCACAACCAGCACAATTGGATATCCACATTTGGATTTTCCACCGTGAAGATACAGAGCCACTGTTTGGATTCGAAGCAGCACCCTCCACACCAGATTCAGCTGAAAGCAAAGTAATGACCACACGAAGCATGAAGGCGATCGTAAACACAGCTACCACCAACAGACCAACATAGCACACTATATCTACCAGGAGTTGGAGCTGGGATGATACACTTTTGTCTTGACCTTGGGTCACTACGGAAGCATCATGCAGCATAGCTACAGAAGAAAGTCACCAACCAAAGAGAAATGAGAGACGAAGAGGATAATCAGAAGTAGACATTTTCAACTCACCTTTCTCCTTGCTTAGCTCTTTCTGTAAATGATCGATAAGTTCTTGCTGTTCATTTATAACTGATTGAAGCTTTTTCTTATCCTTTTCAGCAACAGATTGGGCTTGTTTTTCAGGTTGTTGCAACAGATGGGTCGGGGTGGCATGAATTGCTTGCAGGTCAGCCTTCACAGAATCTCCTTCCATTACGAACTGAAGAATACCATCCCCCATCAGCCATGCATTATGAATAGAATGCTTCGTCAATTCTGTACCATTGAAAAGGACTTTCTTTACGTAGACATGATCCTCTCCTGTCCCTTTCGCAAAAATGTCTAAATAACGCTCCCTTCCATCACTCACATAAACGGCATCTCCTGTGTTGGGAGTAGCACAAGAAGCAAACCCAAAATCATTCTTTATACTACTTCTAACAATACGAACATGCTTGAATAATGGACTGCTCAAAATATAATCTGGTGTACCAGGAGTTACGGAGAAAAGGCCTAAAGCAGAAAGAACAAACCATGCACCTTGTTCTCCATTGTCTTCATCCCCTGCATAGAAGTCTTCACCAAATCCTCTTTTCAAAACCTCTCTCACTGTCCGTTGAGTAGTTTTTGGATCATCCAAGAGAGCAAACAGATAGAGAATATGATGAACAGGTTGATTGTTGTGTCCATACTGGCCCATAGCGAATGCTCTCATCTCCGTCATCTCGTGAATCTCTTGATTGTAGCTTCCAACTTGGAAATTGCTGGGTGTGTCCAGCAATTCTTGCAGCTTCTTGAGAAGCTGGGCTTTCCCTCCATAGAGTGCAGCAAGACCACCATTGCAATCCAAGCCATCTTCCGTTCGCAAATGACCAAGCTGTTGTTCATCAATGGTAGCACAGGACACTGCATATGGTGGGAAAGAATGATGCCAAGCATTTCCTTCCGTATATCCATTGCCCCATTCAATTGAGGACCAATGTCCAGAAAATCTCCCAGAGCGGTCTTTGGGTACCATCAATCCTCTTCCACTATCAAACAGAGAATTAAATGCACGCACAGATCGCCGATGGAGTTCCACAGCTTTTCGATGAAGTTCTTTCTTTGCTTCTTCATCCAGACCAGGTAAGGTTTGTTCTAAATGAAGGAAAGCTTTTGAAGTTGAAAAATCTGCAAATCCATAGTCGAGTGTGCGACTGACAACTTCACCGCCAGATTCTACGGGCAAATAACCTCTATTTATATACTCTGACAAACCCTCCTTCCCTACTGCCCCACCAGCAAAAGGTGGACCTGCCTGGTAAGCCTAAAATGACAGTAATCGTTGAAGTAAAGCAAAGATTTGAATACAAAGTCAAAGGGGTAACTGACATCTTTGGAAAGAGCATTAATTGCGACGGGTTTCTCGAAGCATTGAACATCTTTAACTATAGCATCAGCAATCACAACATCTGCAAATGTTCCAACCATACAATTTCTGTAACCTGGACTTGCCCAAGATGGAAGCCATTCTCCCTCCTTGTAAGCATTCAGCCAGCCTTGCACGATATTGCCCAAATGATCAGGATAAGCCAGAGACAATAAAGGATAAACAGTGCGGAACGTATCCCAGAGACCATTATCAGTCACTAAGGGACCAGAAAAGACTCTTCCACTTCGATCATAAGGACTGTAGTGTTTAACATGCCCATTGTCATCCACTTCATCCAGTCTACGCGGAAAAGTTAGCGCACGATACAAGCCAGTATAGAAAACTGTGAGATCTCGGAAACTATCACTTGAATCAGGACCAGAATCAAGCACATCGATTCGCTTCATTAATTGATTCCAAGTAGTTTTTGCCTTCTCATAGACCTCTTCAAAACTAAGATCTTGTAACTCTCTCCTCATATTTACCATAACCTGGTCATGACTGATTAATGAAGTAGCCATACGAACTGTTACAACAGAAGCATCGCGTGGGTATTTAAAACACAGCATATCTTCAGCTTGATGCACTGCAATAGCTTCTTTCGACTCGGCTCGTATTTTCAATCCAAAGTTATGAACAATCATACGATCACTGTTAACTTGAGTGCTCTCACCCACTATATAGCAACCTCCATTGTTAGAGGATTGATGATCAGTCCAACGAGCACTAGCAAAACAGATATGCTTTTCGCCATGATTATGTGATGAAGGAAAAGTGATCTTGACCATGGCTCCATGATCTGTAGGTGCAAGCTGGATGCGGATATTGAATGGAGCTACCGTGGCATCAAAACTATAGGGCTTAATGGAAGCACCTCGAGGTTCCCAAAAATGTCTGGGTGAATGGCTTATATCTCCAATCTGAGGAGTGAAATGAAAATAACCCCAATCACCAATCCAAGGAGATGGTTGATGAGTACAACGCATCCAAGTCAAAGTGTGATCACTTCCAAAGAACCACCATGATCCTGTAAATCGATTACGATCTTTTGTTTGAGGTGCCCAATGATTAAAACCCCATGGCAAACCTACTAATGGTAAGGTATTCCCTGTGGAAAACTTCCCACCATCAGTAAAAGATCCTGCTAAGAGGTTAGGAAATTCCTCTGGATGAAGAATAGAGTCTAAGACCGCTAGACTAGAGAAACTGATGATGAAAAAGAAGATAAGGTAGTGGTAATTCATCATTCGGAACGGTCTAATCTAGTGATCTAGTCTATGGCGGAACAGCTCTCTGGATTGGATTTCCCACGCAAAACCCAACACCTGGAACAGCTCCACACCATTAACCAGGCAAGATGGAAGTGATCTAACATGTACTATAACTTATCGCTATAACAATGCAGTTGAAGATTGATTCGATGATTCATCTTATCTAATTACTAAATCATATCTTAAAATCAGCACACATCAATTTAAAGAACTTTCAAATTCACTGTTCACTTATCCTATTATGAAAGGTCCAATATCAGTGAAGAGAGTTTATGCCGCACCACCAAAAATATGCTTAATGGAACACCGCGAATAGCACACAGAGTAAAGATCGCATGGTGCAGAGTTGTTCCGAGTAGTGCGCAAGGCTGCTGGTGCCACCATCTCCACAGGCTAAATAAGAAGTCGTAGAAACAATCACAACAGCCAACAGAGGAAGGAGCAATAACTACCAAATAGTACATGGATAGAGAGAGAGAGAGAGAGAGCACAGATGGTAAACACTGAATAAAAGTACTGGATTAATAGTACTTCGAAATAAATGACCACAAGCCTACATAACTAAGGATGATAAGGATTGAAAGAAAGTCATCATAACGATAAGGATAGCACATTTCAGCAGGACAACAACACAATGGTTACACACAACAAGAGGACTTCCTAACTTGTTCGAAGGTTCGATAAAAAGTTTCCAAAGTAAAAGGCTTAGTTATAAAGCCATCCATACCCAGTCTGATCGCTTCAGAAGCGGTGACGGCATCTGAGTTAGCTGACACACCAATGACAAGGTGATGTACAGGTTCCGAAGGAGCCTTCAGACTGCCAGGCGAATTCAAATCAAACAATGAGGGGTGCTGATTAATCATCGACAACCACACACCCTGCATTTCCATTCTGCGGAGTCTTTTGATCGTTTCAAGGCCATCCATTACAGGCATTTGTAAATCTAGCAGAATGACCGTGAAACTCCCATGAAGAGGCATTGGATTAATCGCATTCATTCTTTCAATGACCACTTTCAACGCCTCAGCACCATTTGTTGCAGTAGTTACATTATGTTTCTGACGTCGGAGCATCATGGAAGTCATTTTTATAATAGCAGGAGAGTCGTCTACCAAAAGGATATCCAGCACTTCAGTACTTGTGGAATGTACGGAGAGTCTGATCGCTGGTGAGCTCGGTAGTTTCTGGACGAATATATCAGGTGAATCTAAATTCTTTCCATCCTTAGAGCTCATCAAAAAGGCATCACCAAGATCAGTAGAACGAGAATCACTAGGAACACCATTGCAAGGATCATGGAGAGAAAGTAAAGTATCCAAATCTTGTCGATTCACAAGATAATCTTCATTTGTGGCTTTCGTCTCAACAAATTGTGTCGACCCCTCCAAGAATTGCATCCCTGTATCATTTTCACCCATACAGAAACTGATATCCGGACGATAAGGAATTTCAAACCAAAAAAGAGATCCTTCCAGTCCATCTCTCCGTTTCATTACTCCACACTTTCCTTCAAGCGCTTCGATACGCTTCGCCAGCGAAAAAAGGCCCAATCCAGTTCCACCAGCAAGCCTTTGAGCTTGCTTGAAAGGTGAGAAGAGGGCAGCCATTGCCTCTTCAGACAGGCCAATGCCATGATCCTCAACCTCAAAGCGAAACATCATGTCCAAGTCAGCAGTGGCAGCCAGGGTATCGAAAAAGTCATCTTTACTGCAATCACTTGAAATGAAAATCGCGTCGTGAGCCGATTCACTAGATCGCCTGGTCCTTCTAAGAGACATGCCAACTGTAACCTCTCCTTCGTTCGAATACTTGACAGCATTGCTCAACAGACACAGAAGATTCTCTTGAAGCCATTGCTTATCGGTAATAATATGCGAGCATATAGAGAAAGGAATAGGCAGCACGCGGACTGGAATACGTTGCTGTATGTCTCTCATGCAGTTGAGAGGAAGTGCCAGTGCTTCGATTAGATTCACCGTCTCAAACTTTGGAACTAGTTTCAGTCCTTTACTAGCTTTCGTATAGTCAATACAACGGTTGATAGTCATCAACATAAATGAGTTGGCGTTTTTCATGTTGGAGATGCAGCTGTCAACCGTGACCAGATGTTCTTGGACATCTGCATGGAAAAGAATATTCTTTCCTTTCTTTTCTCTCGCATCAGCGACAACCTGCTCAATCACCTCCATCCCGCTAACAAAAGATGATAAAGGCTGTAGTATTTCGAGACCAGTAAGAAGAGGAGAGGGAATAATCAGAAAAGAGGACGTACCGTCTTTAGATCATGAGCCACATTAGCAATCATATGACGCAATTCTTGTGCATTTGCTTCATCGGCTGCCCGCTCCTTCTCTTTCAGAGTTTCTTGCAGCTTCTTATAGGTGAAGAAGAGGAAGAAGTTAAGCCGACGAACTTCGGCAAGGATTACCAAGCTGCCAAGTCCATAGTACACCACTGGAATTATAGAGCTGTACAGTGCACCATAGGCAATACAGAATATGAGACTGCCCATAGCCACACTCCAAAGAAGTAACGTGCTGCCAAAATGTGCTCCCCGCACGGCAACACAGTACAAGAAAGGCATTAGCATAAGCAATATGGCGGACTCGGTTGGCACGGAGGCACTTTCAGCAGCAGGATTGCACTTAAATGTGCCACCGATATTTACATGATCAGGGCACGTTCCTCCCATCGTTTTGGCTAAAAGGCGATAGCCGACAAGCACTTCCATAGCCAAGAAAACGCTCAATTGGAACTTGTACAAAAAGTGACGATCTTGCACAGAAAGAGAACCTGAGTAGGATATCTTGTGACGATGGTCCAAGTACACTTTCCAAGACGAGATATTAAGAGCTAGCAGCCAAGCGACTACAATTGCCCAATGGATCCAATCGCTTGCAGTCTCACAATAACGAACATTGAGACCCAATATGACAAAAAAGGGAACCGATAAAACTATTAGATAGGCATTAAAAGCTAATAGAGCAGAGAGAGATTGGTTAATATGATTATATTGATCATAATCTTTACGTAACTTGGAATCAGAAAGCATAAAGAAGATGTTGACGTTCTCCTGGAGACGGTGATCAATTTCCAGGGAAGAAGCAATTTCAACATCTGCCCAATGCACCGAAGAATCTATACCTCCTTCTTTATGAGCCATTTATTGTGATTTAATGAAGTAAATAGTAAAGCATTAGTTGATGGAGTCAGTGAGAACTGATTGCGTCAGACGGTTTGTTGATGGAAATGAAAGAAGGCTCGCTTCTGTGACTTCACTTCGCCGTACTCTGAATATGCGATCTTTCCCTGTTGGCTTTTGGAGTTTTCAGAACGAAATTCCTGCTGAGGAAACCCTCTGAAACCCCAACAAAGTGATTCGGAACTGATATTTGCTCAAACCCAAACCCTCATGTTTGAAGTAGAAAAACGGAACTCGGAAATGGAAGTTTGATCTAGTCTCCAGATCTAATGATCTAATCTAGCTATCTAGGTTTCTAGCTCTGTATCTAGGTATCTAGCCCTCCCAAAGGTTGTTTCGTTGTTTCGATTGGCCCCGAATGAAATTAGACAGAACAGAGGAGAAGATGAGTGAATCAAAGAAAGAAGACGAGGTCACTTTTTCTAAAGCACGCAAACAGTGTGAAGAGAACCTTGTCACGGTTTTGAAAGACACTCCCAAGGTGGCTGAACTTCTGAACAAGATAGAAGAAATGGGCTGCAAGCTCCCTAAAGACTTCTTCGCCTGTCGGTAAGGCTCTCTTTCTTTCCTTCCTCTTTTTAGTAGCGATGATTGACCTGAGAGATCGATCTTCTCTGTAGGCCATGTGAAGGGTTGATATCTGGAGGGTTTGGCTTGAAGTCTGTCTCAGAGGGCGACAACACAGTGCTTCAACCTCAGGTAAATGATAGTGACAGTGGCTGTGTTTTGTGATGCTTCACTAATCAAGGCTGTTATGTGTTTTCGTCTTGCGAAGGTTATCTTGTGCGAGAATACCCCTGGTGCTCTATTTCCCAGCACTGTCATACATGAGTTGGTAAGTGCCCTGCATGGACCAGCATGTCTCGCTTTCAGTGACCAAAGTTTGCATTTTCTTCACCATAGGTTCATGCTTATGATGTCTGTCGTGCGAAGATGAACTTCGATAATTGCTTACAACATGCCTGCACTGAGGTGCGCGCGTCAACCTTGAGTGGTGAATGTGACATGCTCCAGGAGGTTGCACGAGGAAACTTAAAACTATATGGTGGCCATCCAGCGTGTGTCAGTCGGCGAGCCACTTTGTCGGTGTCGATGAACCCTCGTTGCAAAGTAAGTGACCTTTTCCTTTCCTTCAGCCTCAATCTCAACCGTGACTCATTAACTTTGACTCCTGGGACTTTGACTCAACAGGATGTCGCTGAAGAAGCAGTTAAATCTGCCATGGTGAAATGCTATCCTGACCGATCTCCATGGAAAAAAGAAGACTAAATGGCGTGTAGGAGATACTGTAGTATAGGATACGATAGTCAGTGCTGTTAATCAATGATAGCTGTTGTAATGCAGAGATAAAGACTAGTAATTGAATACAAGTCAAGAAAGGGTAAGAGTTACTGTGGTAGCAGCAGAGTAGGTAGACAAAGTGTAATGTTATCAGCAAATACTGAAAAGCGAAAACAGCTAGACAAGCTTGTTCAGTTCTCCTTCAATCTCACTTCGACATTGAAGAAACTCTCGAGTGAAAATTTCAGCTTTTTCTCTTCTTCTAGGGTCTTCATTTTGTCGTTCATGTTCAAAGATGGCCAAATCTTGTTCAATTTGCTGTAGAGCTGTCATGCATTCCAGAATTGAATGAATCTCACGGAAATGCTGCTCTTCCTCTGATAGTTGATCTAATTCTCTATCTTTGATATCATTTATATCATGTGAGTCAAGAAGATAATTGTAGATTTCTCTCAACTCATTCACTTTCTCCACCACACCTTCCTTGAGGACCATTCTCTTCATGGACAGTCGTTGAAAGGTCATACCATGCATGAAAGATGATACCATGCTAATCAATGCTAGTCCTAAGGCAATATAAAGCATGATAAAATTCATCTTCTTTTGAAACAATGCAACGTCAGAAGAAATAGACGAAAAGTTCTCATCCTTCTCCCCATTGCATACCAAACCACACCAACAAGGACCAAATCTCCAACCGGTCAGAATCTGGCCTTCTCTCTGTCATGGGGGACTGTGTATGGTGGGACACACTCACCACAGTCAGCAGTCATTAGTAATGAGATATATGATGATCGTCATCATGCTATTGATTCTAAGTGTTCTTCTTGTTGTATCAGTTGAAGACTCTTCCTTCTCCATACTGGCATCAGACAGAAAAAATAGTAGAAAATTCATTACTCCAGAGGAATTTGATGTCTTCTTGACAGATTTGCAAGGGGAGGAAATGAAAAAGATTGCGAATGTATTAAAAGTGGGTTATAATCTTCCTATGCCCAAGCAACACAAAGCTACCTTCCCTGTGGCAGGCATTCTCTATGGGGAATATGGTCGTCCAATCTTCCCATTGGAAGTGCAACACTTGCAAACTACCATCCAAACTCTTTTCGTCTATGACTCCACATGTCCCTATATCTATCTTAGCGCTAGCACCTTGGCAGCTCTAAATATTGTTGACTTAGTTCTTCCATCGATGAATATCGTGATTCATGGCATGACTCTTCCTGTACACCCCTCCACTGGCCACTTCAAGGATATCAACGTCCTCGGACAATCTTTCCTAACTCATCACCATGCAGACCTTATGCTAAGGTCCAAGGATGGAGTGGCTTACATGATTGCTTAGTCATGTCATGTGAAACCTTCATCTTCTCTAGAAGCTGCTCGCAATGCCTCTGCATGATCAACATGACAGAATCCAACATTAATACAATTCGTTAGCCTATAAGTTTTCTTATTATTATTGTTATCATTATCATTATCATTATCATTCAGTTGGACTGATAGAGCGCAAGTCGGGAGGAGGAAGAGAACGTTGTGCATCAAACGGAAGCGAAGAACTGAACTTAAAAGCGGCAAAGAGCTCCAATACGACCAGAATAGCAACACCAGTCCATGTTATAGATTTAACAAGTTCCAATATCTTGGGAGTTTCCCCAACAGGTGTTGGTGCAAGATATTCTTGGACTTTACTCTGAATCCACTCGATTGGCCCCTCTTTCGAGTTTCTCCCTCGCCTCTGTTTGCGACGAGTCTCTCGCGTAGTTGAAATACTTGGAGGTGAAGATGTAAAGGCTGTCTGTGTGGTTAGAGGCGTGGGAGCTGGAGGAGGAGCAACTCTAACAGGCCTTCCAGAATCATCCACGGCCACTTCATCATGCGGAAGATCATCATTCGAAACGAACCCATCAATTTCATCTGGGCTCTTTTTGCCACTCTAATGAACAAGTATACAGAGACAGAGACAGACAGTGGCAGAGACAGAGATGTTTGGTCAGTTCGAGGCAGATAGGTTTGGTGGGAGAATGAAGAACCTTCCGACTGGAGCGCTTTGCTCGACCTCTCCGTCTCTCACTATAGTCAGGTAAGTACACAGTTTAGCACTTCATTAGAGCATAATATAGTTTGATTAGGCAAGAATAGGGAGACATACCCGGTAGAATTGTCATCCATATCCGGTTTAGAAGATTGCAGAGTCATTGACCTGCTTAGATGCCCGATTCTATTGGCAATACAAGGATAGCATCTAGCAGGATGGAAAGCATAGACTGCAGTCAACACTGCCAAGAGACACAATCCCCAGATTCCCTTCAATCGTCCTCGCATCGCCTTTTGGCCACCCTCTGTGAGCAATGAACCTGTTTCTCGACAGCCAAAAAACAGCTTTTCGTCGGAGTTAACTTATGAAGAGAATGGATGATGATTGAACAAAAGCGTTAGAGAATTGAACGGATGAAGAAAACTGCCCATTCCATCTATCTTGAAGCTTTAGAGCTAACCAAAGATGAGATCAAGCTACTTTCTATGAATCCTTATCCTGAAGAGGATACTCAACTTACTGCTTCAAGTCGTGCTATTCGAAGTGGTCATTCTCCATGCAACTTTGTGGTGGGGGATACTGACTTTGGTGACTTCTTAGACCTGCTCTCACAGGTTATGGAAGGCAAGAAGGAACACTTTGTTGATCTTGGTTGTGGTCGTGGTGAGGTCATGGCAGCTGCTTTGCTCTATAATATCGCCTGTGGCTGTACTAGTGGTAACAATGATGGCATCATCGCCTCTGCCACAGGTTATGACCTCATGCATTTCAAAGTTGACGAGTGTAGACGTCTATTGAATAATATCAGTGACCTTATCTCAACACAGGGAGAGAGTGTTCCTCCCTCTGTTGTCTTAGAAGAAGACTTCTTAGAGAGTAACTGGTGGAGTTCCGCCACGATCGTCTACGCCTGTGCCACTTGCTTCTCCACACAGACTATGGAGAAGCTCATCAAGAGACTCAATCAACTTTCATCAGGTGCAAAGGTCATTCTATTAGATAGAGAACTGCCCTCTGGTGGGGAAGGAGATTGGAAGGAAGTGGGGAGACAGACGGTGGCAACTTCCTGGGGACAAGGAGAAGCTTTTCTTTATCACAAAGTCGGCTCGTCGCATCATCTCACTCACAACACGACGGAAGTAACAAGTGTAATTCATAAAGAGTAAGCGAGAGAATTGGTTGATTTTACAACTCACCCACAGCCACTCTCTCGTTGGACTCGCTCAGGTCGAGTGTCAAGAAGATTAGGCATGGAAACAATGAAAATGTGACGAAATCGTCACTGAAACAACATTACAATCAACATCAAAAACCAGCGAATAAAAACCACATCCAAGAGAAAGACACCTCTAAATGATAGCATCATCTCGAATGCGATCATTGCTTTTCATGATTTGGGATCGTCCGAGACCAAGCTCGATTCCAAGATACTGTTCTCCTTCACTATCATCAATTGGCAGCTGATTGTAACGACCAGTTAAATGACCAACTGGCACAGTTGGAGTGGATGTTGTAAATAGTGCACAACAATGATCACAGACACTGTCTGTTTGGGAAGCGTGCACGTCGTCTGTGAGATCAGGCCTTCGATACAACCGCAAAAGCATGGAGGAGATCACTACTGAAATAGAAGAAGCTGCCATAGCCAGCCCAGCATAATGAGGAGGAAGCGCCATTTTAGTCCAAGGATACCAAACTCCAGCAGCAAAAGGGATGGCTACAAAGTTGTAGATCACAGCCCACAGAAAGTTCCATCTAATCCGATGGAAAACCACTTTTGCCAAATCCAAAGCAACGACGAGATCATGTAAGTTACTACGGATCAAGACCATGCTTGCTGCTTCAATAGCAATCTGAGTGCCAGCACCAATTGCAATACCCAAGTCGGCCTGTACTAGTGCAGGAGAGTCATTAATACCATCACCAACCATCGCCACAACTTTTCCAGCTGTTTGTAAATCTTTTACTTTCTTGCTTTTGTCTTGTGGTAAAACACCAGCTAACACACGATCGGCGGAAAGATCAAGCTTATGTGCCAATGCTTCGGCTGTGGTAGCATTATCACCTGTGACCATCCAGACATCAATGCCAATCCCACGCAAGGCTTTGATGACACTCTCTGCTTCAGGTTTCACCACATCCGCAACTCCTAACACACCGATTACTTCATCTGCTAAGGCTACACATACAGCAGTCTTGCCTTGGATCTCCAAATTCCACATAACTGTGTCAGCTGCAGCATTCACTGTTATTCCTTTCGTCTTCATAAAACTACGATTGCCTGCAGCAATCTCACCAAGCGGCGTTGCACAAGAAACGCCACTGCCAATATACATAACAGAAGAGTTCTCTTGCAAAGCCATGGGGGAAATGTTACGACGCTTTGCAGTTTTCAATACTGCCAACGCTATAGGATGTTCACTGCATTGTTCGGCAGTTGCAGCCAACCACAGCAAGCGAGTTTTATTGGTCTTGTTTTCCTCTATCGATAAACATACCAACCAGATGAAGAAAGGGATTTAACAATCAAGACAGCAAGCGCATACTATATACCTTCATTTTCGCTCTTATTGATCAAAATGACATCAGTGACACTAGGCTTTCCCTCCGTGAGTGTCCCGGTTTTATCGAATATTACTGTATTCACCCTGTTCCAAATGCATCCATTTAGTCGGGTATCATACAAGAAGACCATTATTAACCTTACTTGTGGGACACCTCAAATGCAGATCCTCCTTTGATTAAAATACCATTCTTGGCACCAACGACAGTTCCAACCATAATTGCAGTGGGAGTTGCTAAACCCAAAGCACAAGGGCAGCTGATGACCACCACAGAAATTGCAAAAAGCAAGGAGAAGAGAACAGGATCGTCATAGTTTTCTTCGAACCAAACTTTAGGTACAATATGACTCTCACAAAGTGTTAGCCAGCAGAAAAAAGTGCATGTTGCAATCAAGAGAATAAAAGGAGTGAACAAAGATGCCACACGATCAGCAAAGTCTTGGACAGGAGCTTTATTTAATTGTGCACTTTCAACGAGTCGAACAATTTGAGCAAGTGCACTTTCCGACCCGTAAGACGTCACTCGCAGATAGATACAGCTGTCCAAGTTCACAGTGGAACCAAAGAGCAACGAACCCTTCTCTTTCACAACAGGCATGGATTCGCCTGAAACATCAACTATCAGATTTCGAGATATTCGAAGCAAACTGAAGCTATAATAGTACTTACCAGTAATCATAGATTCATCCACAGACGTGGTGCCTAAAATGAGAACTCCATCGGTTGGAATGCGTTGACCAGGCAGTACTTTTACAATATCTCCTTTTTGAACCAAATCAACGTCTAATTTCCCAACATCTTCGTCATATATCAAAGGATTGGGTATGTTTTCATCATTAATTCCATCAGCGGATTTCCCCGTGACAACAAAAGCCTCCGTTGGTTGGAGATTTAGCAACTCTGTCATCGCGGACGCACTGCGGCCTTTTGCAAAAGATTCAATGTACTTTCCGATAGTAACAAACATGAGCAACATTCCTGTGGTTTCAAAAAATACTTGATGCGTAACTTCGCGAGCTTCACAGGCAAGGATCAACTGCCAAGTACTGTAGATAAAAGTGATGGAGGTCCCGGTCATTACAAGAAAATCCATTCCAAACGACCCATTCAACGCTCCAACAAATGCAGCATAGTAATACTTCTTTCCTACAACAATTAGAATAGGCAGATTAAGAAAGAGCATTACCATTTGACCCACTGTGACACCTCCTTGACAGAAGTCAGGTCTCATCAATTCTTTCATGACCGGAGGAATAAACTGACCAACCAAATGCAGCAAGAGAATAGGCGTGCCGAATACAAGAGATACGATAAGTAAAAACCTCCATTGGCGTAGATCTTCATCACTGCGGTCCATGGAGCGACGACCAGATGAAGAATCTCCACAAGAAATCAATTTACAACTATAACCGAGATTATTCACTTTCTCCATAATATCTCTTGGTCCTGGGGCATCTTCAATAGAATCATCCACAATAACGATTGCTTGATGAGTCATGATAGAAACAGTACAAGAGGTCACACCTCTCATGGCTGACAAAGTTCGCTCGATTTTGGCAGAACAGCTGCCACAAGACATGCCGCGAACACTATACAAGTACTCTCTCTTTCCCTTTGTGTTAATAGTTTCATGCGGCGATAGATCTTCGTTGTGAAGTGGAGATTGAGCGGCCTCGACATCCAAAATACCCCCAGGGTCAACCCCATTCCCATTCTCCAGAAGACCCTTGTAATAGTCCACAGCAGCAAAGTTTGCTTTTTGCAAGGCCTCGATAAGACTTATTAAGTCAGCAAACCCCCATATCTTCACTATCTTCTTGTTATCCAGGATATCAATATGTATGACACCTTCTACTGTCAACAAAACTTTCCGTACAGCTTGTACATCTTGATTGGATTTCATATTCTTGATCAATAATGTTAAATCTGGATCATCTAGATCATCACTTCTCATTAATGGCAAATGATCAGTATCAATATTCTTTCTATTGTCAGTTTTTAAAGTGGCATCATAGCCCACCATGTCGATGGCATGGAGAATGGGTTGAAGATCGTGTTCTGTGCCTTCTGCTATTTCTTCTTCATTAAACCAGATTTCTGCCGTACCTGAAGACTGCGTGACGATCACACCTTTTATACTAGGAAACCCACGTATACATTCTGCTACAGTAAAAGCACAATTTTGTTGACACATCATTCCTTGGATGTCCAAGACCACATCGGGTGGTGATGATGGTGTGAATGAGGAAGTCACCATCGCTTTGACAAATAAATGAGATGAAAGCAAGAAAGCAAGAAGGGATTAGACAAAGCAAGAACGAAGTTAGTAATCACCAACTCGTAACAGCAAGTCTTTTCAAAGGCTTTGAATCGATTCTGAATTCTTCTCTTCCACACTTCCATCTTGCACACTGTCGAGGAAATCAGCGAAATTCCTCTAAATTAGTGTAATTACCTAATAATAGCGCGCGGTGGGAATTAGACCGCTGGACTAACTACAGTTGCAATGGTTATCTATTGGACTAACTACTAGGGAAGATATTAACACTATAGACATGCTCTAGCACTATTGTTAACAATTCAGCTCCACCCATTCGACTCTCTGAAGAAGAGAAAACCAAAGGAATCCTTCGATCTGTTCGTTTCGTCACTTCAACTTCAATTCTATCCAAAATCTCCTGCTTGACCAGAGGCTTTGATGATAATGAAGCTGTTTTGAGTTTATCAGTCTTCGTGAGCACAATCACATAATCTACCGAAGAAGGCAACTTCTCCAACAGCGACAAGCATTCCCTATCTGCGTCCATCAGACCGTGTCGACTATCCAAAAGGTGGAAAATACACCGGAGGTTGGTACGCTCTTTTACATATGTTTCTTGGAACGTTGTCCATACTGATTTGACGTGCTTCGCAGCTTCAGCATAGCCAACACCAGGGACATCTACAAGATGAAAAGATCTCTTTTCTTTTGTTGGCCCAATATATCCTGTTGCTTCAAAGTAGTTGAATTCAGTTGTTTTACCTGCTGTCTTAGAAGTAAAGGCAAGATTCTTTCTGTTTGTGATCATATTGATAAGACTGGATTTGCCCACATTAGAGCGACCAATAAACATGACCTCTGGTAAAGTAGTTTCAGGCAAGGTTGACATACTAACCGCACCTTTAATAAACGTTAGATCTCGTAAAAAGGAGTTGGTAATGAGTTGCAGACTATCATTATCTTGCAAACCTTCAGTATCAACAAGAAATCGCAAACACCGCAAAACAGATTCTGTATTACTCTCACGGAGAAATATCTTCAGTATCTTTTTCGAATTCTCATGGTCAACTTGCAATTTCAAAGAGGACAAAAGAGACAAGTATTGCAATGCCTCGGTGAACTGATGAGCCATAGAGTGTCCGAGAGCTAGACTGTTGATCAGACTCTGCAAATCGGATGATGCCAGAATATCCTCCACAATATGCCCTTTGCTAACCCCTAAATAAGATGAAACAGTTTCAGCAAGATGTACATTCTTTGTTTTACAGAATAAATAGATCATTGATAAGCCAATGGTAGCATTTCCCACCACCTCGTCTCTTGGAGAAGAGGATGACGCAATCCAGAAGTTTAATACTTGCTCCATGTTTTCTACACCATCTATATTATGAAGAGCTTTCAATGCCATTGAAGTCATACTAGCAGTTAATTTCTTTTGTCGACTGTATAAATCAACCAGTTGTACCATTCCTGCGGGAATATTTGCTTTCTTGTGATATCTTACCAATTCTTCATACTCTACTTGATCAAACTTTTGTGGCCTTCTAATGACATTGGGTTGTATGACTGTTGGTTTTGCATTGGCTTTTGTCTGTTGCATGGTTTTTATGTTCTGATCACTCCGTTTTGTGTTGGTGGAAGTGGTGGCGATCGCTTTGGATTCCTTGGCCATGCTAAGGACCGATCGACTATTCCACCTAAACTTCGACCAAAAGAATGAATCGGAGCAAGAAATAAGAAGGAAAAGAATGATAATTTTAAGGACTGTCATCATTAAACGATTTCAATCTCCAACTTTTCTCTCTCTATTTATGTAATTCAGCAATGCGAGTAAGGGAAATCACTTACCCCAGGTGTGGAGGTGTGGTTGGCAAGGGGTGGGAGAGAAAGTTCAAGGACATGACGAGTATTAAATCAATAAAATGGACTTTGGCTGGGAGCGGTTTTGCTGAAGTGATGGTGACATCAACGCAGAGCAGAGTGAACAACAAGGACGTCCAGCAGGTCTAGAGGTGGATGTTGTGAGATTATTTGTTATTATTATCAACTCCTTGTATCATTCATTATTCTCAACTCGTTTGATACATCCTTGTTTGTATTGAGATTCCATTCCTACTGAGAAAGATCTTTTTATCGTGTGCCCAGTATATACATAGTACCTCCTCTAACATATCAATTGATTGAAAAGAAAAGAAAAGCATTATTTGTGATTTGAAGAAATTATTATCCGGCCGTTTGTTAATGATAGTTCTATTCTATCATGGAGCAGGAAACCGTCAGTTTGGTAAAACATTCTAAGCATGTCCCAAGAATATTGCGCCAACAAATTCTTTGTCACCTCATAAATAATTACGTACACGACAGGGATGAAAGCGCAGGACCTAAAATTAGCCCACCGAGTGGTGCCTCACGCCTTCCTTCCATTCAACGCTTTTATGGAGCACTGCTTTTTGTAGATATTTCTGGTTTTACCGCCTTGTCGCTCAAATTGGACGTGGAGACGTTGAAGAATTACATTAACGAGTACTTTACCAAAATGTTGGATATTGTAGACAAATGGGATGGAGATGTGGTGAAGTTCGCCGGGGATGCTCTCTATATAGTTTGGCCTACCAAACATCAGGGAAGGAATTCTGACAGTGATAACGAATCGCCGACAGCCGAACACGAATCTTATCACTTTGCGGCCAAAAGAGCCACAGAAATGGCGGTTGCGTGCGCGTCAGAGATTCGAGCAGCATGCAGTGATTATGAAGTCCGCGTTGAAGATCATGCAGCTCCTTGTAACAGTCCCGGCATTTTAAGCAAGCTAATGTCTTCATTTTCCTTTGGTGGGTTTCTGGGTGGAAAGGCACCATCGTCGCAGTTAGAAGACGGAGAAGATGGAACATTATATTTGAATGTTCACTCCGGCATAAGCTACGGACTTATGGCGGGAATAGATCTCGTTTACAACGATCGAGCTGAGTACTTTCTTTGTGGGGAGCCACTCACTGGTGTAGCGATGGCTGAAAGCCAAGCATCTGTGGGAGACGTGGTATTGTGTACAAACGCCCACGAATTGTTGCACGCGGATGGTATCGGAATGTTGCTCAGGCATCAGGGAATCAATAAAGTTGCTTCGCGCAACTCTTCTTTCCGCAGCAAGAAGGGAAGTGTGAAGCTTGACTATGTTCTTCCTTGTGGATGTTATCGAACCGGTAGTGGTCTGTACAAAATTGCCAAAACCCCTCCACCTAATAGTTGCAACAAAGAAGATGCAGCCGTGGCTAAGAAACGAGCTCGTTTTCATGCCAAGTTAGGAACAGAAAAGTCCTCTGGTAGCTGCCTACAATCACCGAATCGTTCTGGGGCATTTGAGCTAAACACGAGGATTTCTGATGCGATCGAAAGCGACTTGGAGTATCTCTTTGACGCCTTGAAGGACACCATTAAGGAACAGTTTTTCTCTTTTTTCCGTACTTTAAGAGAACTTGCAGAAAAGGAGGAGTTGCTTGATGACAGAAACTCTTCGTTATGCGCTGCAAGTGCCGACGAAGAAAAGTTTTCGATCTTTATGAAAGACATTTTGAAGAAGCACTTTTTCGAATGGATGACTTGTTCGCTGCTGAGTCATGTCAATCAACATGTGCATGAAGCATTGCGTTATACTGGAACCAAGGATCGTGGTCTTAGTAACAAAAGAATGTCCTCTTGGCAGGAAATGCTGAGGGCGTCGGCATCAGCAATTTCATCTTCGAAAGACTTAGATTCCTCCAGCCTCGACTGGTTAAATTCTCTCGACATGTGGAATCCTACTAGTTCAGTATCCCAAGATCACGATATTAGTCCGTTTATTTTGAGCAGTAGTGTGGATTCGATGTCGAAGCACTCCCATGATAAGCATAGTATTGCTGTAGTCCCTCTATCAAATTGTCCAGGCAATGTTCGAGAGATTGAAGAGTTGGATATGCTAGCACCTTTTCAAGAAAAAGCGAAGAAGAGTTTGAGTAAAGGATCTTTGTCAGCCGAGCTTAATAGTGCGGAACTTCGGACTGTGATAGTCATGTTCGTTAAAATAGAGAGATTTGATCTTCACCTGAAGACAGATGCAAAGTTAAGGCGAATCGACTCTGCTGCAAATCGCTTTTCATTCCTTGATCGTACTGAGAGTGAGCAAGAAGCCGATGCTATGTTATTGAATCGCTTCCAGGCTTGCTTTGAAGTGTTGTGCAAGTCTTTGTCAGATCAAGGTGGCCAATTGCGCCAGTTCATAGTGGATGACAAAGGTACAGTATGTATTGGCACTTTTGGCTTGAGAGGATCGGCTGCTGTTGACAATGCAGCGGCTGCCTTAGAATCCGCCAAGTTGATTGTGGAGGGACTGAAGAGCCTTGATCTCAAGGCTTCTATTGGTATCACTTCAGGCAAAGCCTATTGTGGTTTGGTTGGATCATTCTTGAGACATGAATATGCTGTGATGGGACCATCCACTAACTTGAGTGCGAGATTGATGTGCAAGGCCCCTGCCCATGGCATCATTTGTGATGCAGACACTGTTTCTCGTGATCGCACACACAAATTTGTCTTTCTCTCTGAGATTCAAGCCAAAGGTTATTCTACTATGGTTCGCACTTACAGCCCTTGTCTGGGAGAGGATGAATTGGATGATTCTTTTGGCAAAATGTCAACAAGCGTGACCACTAAACATGCTCTGAAGAAAAGAGGGTTCACACGCTTGTCGCTTCAGATTGCCGCCCAAGAGGTTAATGATTTGTTTACAAACGCCATGTTAGCTAGTGAAAGCAAGCTTGCTGCTCACCAGCGAATGTTGTCATTGGTAAAGACGGGCTTCTTCATTAGTGAGGCCACCGTGAAGTTCGATGCTGAGGGGAATCAAAAAAATGTAACCTCGTTGAAGTTGCTTGGTAGGGATAAAGAGATTACACAAATCTTCTCTTTCCTCTTCGAAAATGATGCTGAAGATCCGCAGTTGTTGCGGATTGATGGCGAGGTCAAAATGGTGATTATTAGTAGTCCCAGTGGGATTGGAAAGACTGCTTTGCTTAATGCTATTGAACGCAAGCTTCAGAATGTTATAAGAACAGATCACGCTTGCAATGCTGTAGTTTTGCGTAATCGGTCCTCAAGCTTACACCTTGATTTGCCTTTTAGAGCGTGGCAAGCAGTGATACAGAAGCTGTTGTTATCGGCCTTCAAAAGTGTCTGTGTTACAAAAGCTGTAAACGAAACGATTAGTAATAACAATTCTCCTGCTACCACAGACGGACTGAGCGTTGGTGTTTCTACAACTCGGATGATGAGTTTGGTGGATATTGTGTGGACTAATATTCCACAAGAGTTGCAAGCAAAAAGGCATTTGCTAACGCTGATTACCTCAGCCCAAAGTGAAGATCAATGGAATCAAATCGATCCAAAGGAGAAGACTGATGAGCAGTTGGAAGAGTGTGCATTGCTAATTGCAGCTTTGTTCACGGTGGTTGCGTCTATTTCGAAGACACTAAGCTTTGTTATCATGTAAGTCACAGAAATACAAGGTTTCCCTAACTCGACGCTAACTTTCGGTCATCAAATGGTGCTGTAGTGAGGATGTCCAAGCATTGGATAAGTGGTCACTGCGAGCACTGCACACAGTTTGGTCTCAGTCCAAAGGCGTCGTTATCTTGGCTGACTATGACACCACTGAGTCTATGACACTTGCAACTAAAAGTGAAGATTTGGCCGGAAATAAAACAAACACAGCCTTCAGCTTTTCTTTGCCTGGAGTTCCTGAGGATGTCGCACGATGCTTTGCAAACTTCAGTGATAATCGTCGCGTCAACATTTTACCCCTCCAACCACTATCAAAAGATGCTGTTAAAGCTATGGTGACACAAAGCTGCCCTAATCTGAAGGATGATGAGTTGGAGACGGTCTATATTGCTAGTGGTGGCAATCCACTATATGTCGTGGAGCTGCTGGATTCAATCGACCGATTCAATCTTGAATTTAAGAACAACAGTCTGGTGAAGTTGGATAGTTCGGCTTTGGCTGAGGTGATACCATCTGCCAACAGCATTACTAATAGGATCGAAGAAGTTATATGTTACCGTTTAGATAAGCTTCATTGTTCAAGTCAAGTGCTTTTAAAAGCAGTAGCTGTGGCTGTATCTTATGGTCATGGTTGTTCCTTGGCTATGCTGAAATACATCTTGGCTGACCATGATCTTGTCGGGTGCGATTCTACCACATCAAGTCCTGGCAGTTCTTTCATAAGCAAGCAACCTAGTCGTCTTGGCCGAGACATTCAGCCGAATAAATTGGTACGCTTGCATAATGTGCGCGATTCTCTATTGCAAATGCTTCGAAAGCAGGAGTTTTTAACGCCTCGGGGAACACACAGTAGTAAAAAGCCCAAAGACATCACCCATGATGATCTACGAGCTTTGGAATTCCAGTTCTTGGTCCCTTTGGAGCAGAATACTATCTATAGCCTAATTATCGAAGAGCAGAAGGAGTATTTCCATGAGCGTGTGGCTATGTTTTTGCAAATGAAGCATCCTGATAATGCTGATATCCAAGATCTTTGGGAAGAAGGTTTTCATTGGGATCGTGCTGGTTATTGGAGTCGTGCTTTACGTGCCTATCTCATGGCAGCCAAGAAATGTAAACAAGAAGGACAGAGTCTTCGCTGTGCTGAGAGTGCTTTCATGGCCTATCAGATCTATCAGAACATCGAGCAAGAAGTGGCCATTGTCACTTTCCCAGAGCAATGCTATAGCTTCGCTGATCGAATGGCTCGCTGTCTATTCCAACCCACGGAAGATAATCTGAAAGTTTTGGAGACCAATGCAGATCTCATCATTGCCCTGAAAACTGCTCAAGAGGTTTTCGAACCAGACCCGCCTTCGATTGTTGATGCCATCGAGCTACATATCTTGCTCGCCGAGGTCTATCTCTATAGATGGGAAGATTTCGGTGAGGTTATGCGCCTCCTTTCTGTGGCAATCTTGCTTGCCGTCGCCTCAATCTGGGTACCCAGTCATGAGCTGAAGCTGGCAATTTACTTTCAGCTCGATTCTTCTCATACTAGTAAGTCCCTTCTGAGAAGAGGAAGTAAATTTGCTGTGAGCGAAACTTCGAGTACTTCAAATAGTGCTGCTGATCCATTGATCAATTTTCCGCGACACAATCTCAGTTTGGATGATATTATAAGAGTGTTGTCTTTGACTGCCTATGTTTCACTCTTCTTGAGAAAGAATGAGGGCTTCATATTGTCTTCAGACTATTCCAAAGGTTTGTTGCAAGAATCACATGGTACTTCTCAGAACGCAGATAGCTCCAGTGAACTCAGCGCCATCCATATACAAGCGGTGATGGCGCTTCGCTATTTGCAAGCTGGTAAGTACAGTCGAGCAGTTTCTTTGCTTGACCAAGCCTTGCAAGAATATTGTCCAGCAGAGCATTCACAGGCTTTGATCAGTCGCTATAGTGCAGACTTTGTCCCGTATGCAGTGGCATTGCTCAGTCAAGCATTGATGAGTGGATGTGATCTCTCAGCAGGGTTGAATTATTGGCAGAGAGCGTTGACATGTTTGCAATCTGTGTCTCATTATTATTCGCGCTTTATTACAATCACCGTGCTAATGAGCACAGTACACTTTGTTGGGGACTATCGTGGCTTGTTAGCGTTGTTGGAGGAACCACCACCTGCAACATCGGGTTTAGGGGATACTCTTGTTAACACCTCCTGTTTCCTCGACATAGAAGTGGCAAAGCTTTGGTTGCGCGTGAAGATTCAGGTGAATGATGATTCGTTGTTAACATCTTTGTCCGAGGATGAAGTAGAACAGTTCCTGCAGCTGTGTCGCAGTATTGATGATGCCATGGCGGTAACTTGTGGCAACAGTTTTCGGGAAAGGAGTTCGTCGTTGACAGTTCCTCTTTCCGCTCCTCAGTCTCCTTTGTTGCCAGTTCGATCATTTCATTTAGCAAACGCGACAACTGCAACTCCTATTGTGAGTCATGAGTTTGATATTCCCCTTAATAAATTGGACTTCATGGAGCATCACGGCTGTGCATTAGAACGTCTCTACATTGAGATTGCTTGCAGCCTCTGGCCAAAGGCTAACAAGAGCCAACTCTATGCCTTGGAAGAGCGCATTCAAAGCAGCTTACATATCTTGCTGCAAAGCCCAATCTACGACACCACGTCAGTCCTCGCAAAGGGCTATAATATGCTTCACAGTCTCAGTCCTATTTTACAGACTAGCGAGTCTGAAAATGGTCTTAGCGCTGGAGCAATCTATGTGGCCGTCACAGAGAGAGCGGAACAACCTTTACTCACTCTGCTTAACCAACTAGTGGAAAAAGAGTTTGTTTATATGGCGTGGCTAAATGGTTCAGCCATTCGATCGCTGCCATTGCATGAAAGTATTCAAGATAGTTATGCCTCTGTCTGCGAAGGCACTCGATCACGAGTTATGGCAACATATTGCGAGAGTTTCATTCAAGACTGTCTCTTACCATTAGGGAAGAAGTTATTAGAGAGCATTGAAGATACTCTTTCACTCTCTTAGTGTTATTTCTAGATTATGTTTATATTTGTATTATCTTATACTACTGTTAGCTTGTGTTTACTTGCTGATGGGAATCCTATCCAATCCTTTACTGTGCATACTGCATTGTATCCTATCCTATCCTATCTCCCCCCTGTTACATTTTGTTCATCTCCTTAGACGAGTAGGCGTGTTCGACATTATCAACGCTATGCCTTTAATTTGTCTCGTCTGACCTGATGGTGTCAATCAAGAAGATGTTAGAAAGCCTTTTATTTAAACACAATTCTGTTTTATTTACTCCAATATATATTATTATTTCTTTCTTTGCATTTCATTGTATTTAATTTTAGCATTTGTTTCTTTACTACTATTTAGCATCTATATACTTTAGTTGCATGATTAGAATGAAGTGGAATCTAGTGACGATAGTAGCTGCTATCATGATCTGTCAATGGTGGTGACGAGTGTGATGATCTCCATCCTCCTTGCTGTCCATTGTCATGCTACAGTGGTGACTGAACATGAAGAGTCCTTCTCATGATGTATATGCTGATATTTTTGTGCTGTCTTTATGTTCTTTCCGTTCTCCAGACGAAGCGAGAGTCTTGTTATAAGACTAGGTTCTTGTATATAGTAGTAGTACAGTTGTTAGGAAAGAACTAATTAACCAATCAATCAATTGTAGGCTTGTAATATTACTTGACTTCATTAAATTAATCAAGCAAACTTGTGGCTAACTTTCAATAATGAACCACTTCCTTTAAACCTGAATTACAAACAACAACATGAAACACTGTAACTACGAACAGATAAAGAGAGTGTTAATCCATCAATTCAAATGTTAACACTCCTCCTTGAGCTAAAGTTGAATAGGCAATAGTATTCTTAGTAGCATCAATCTCTTGATCATTCCATAAGATTCGCTTCACTTTAGTTTGCATTCTGTTATCACGTTTTGTCTCAATACGCAAAGTACGCGATTCCATCATGACAGGAGGAGGTATTATGGATGAGATGGTTGATCTCTTCTTCTCCATCTGATATCTTTGTAATCTTTTCATTTGAGCACTATGTGGTAGATCAGAGATATCCACTTCAATTAGATCAAACAAAGGAAGTCCAAGAACCATCATACCCGATCCTGGAGATAATTCATATAATCCAAGAGAGGACAGAACAAACCAAGCACCCATCTCTCCATTATCTTCATCTCCTGGAAACATATCTGCTGAAGGTTTATAGAAATTAAGCAAAGTTTCATGTATCCAATGACGACCTTGTTGAGAACAAGGACCTTGATAGCCATCAATCATATGCATGTAGAGCATATGATGGACAGGTTGATTGTTGTGCGCATATTGTCCTCGACAATGATCTGCCATCTCTGTCTGTTCATGAATCACATTACCATACCCACCAATATGGAAATAGCTATTGGTTGTTTGTGTTCGTTGAAGTTCTTGACAGAGATCTCGACCAGATTGTTGATAGAGTGTTTGCAGTCCAACAGGATCGTAAGGAAGATAAAATCGAAATTGCCATGGTCCTCCTTCAGTATAATCTTGACCCCAGGCAAATTCATCCCAAGGCTCTGTCCATTTACCATTCAAGATATTTCTTGAACGAAAGAATCCTTTCTCTTCATCAAATAACAGAGAGTAATTGACAGCTCTGTCTTGAAGAAGGGTAAAGTCATCCATACGATCTAATTTCTTGGCAGCTTGACCAATTGCATAGTCACTTTGCAAATAGTTTAAGCTACGAGAGACTACTTCACTACATGTTCCTCCAGTGGTGGCTACAGCATCACGAGGGATATATCCATGTGTTAGATAGGCTGGCAGACAGACGCGACCAACTCCTTCCACTCCCACGGGAGGCACCTCAAAGGCATCTTTACGAATCGCCTCATAAGCAGTGAGGGTATCCAGACCAGGCAAGTCATTGACTATCGCGGAGGCTAATGAGACGTCTCCCATGGTCCCTACCATGCTTCCACGATATCCAGGACTAGCCCATTTAGGTAACCAACCACCTTCTTTGTAAGCGGTCAGCCAACCTTCCATGGTCGCACTGAGCATAGGACGATTGATTAAAGAGAGAAGTGGATAGACTGTATTCCAGGCATCCCAAAAGCCAGAATCTGTAGACAAAAGTCCTGATTGCATCCGATTGGTAGTAGAAGTAGCATTATTATCATTATTATTGATATAAGGAGACCAATGGACTGCTTCTTCTTGATCCTCTTTGACTTGATTCCACTCTGTTAATTGTCGTGGAAATAGAGAAGCACGATAGAGACTTGAATAGAAAATAGTCAACAAGTTAACAATCTCACATGTTTTGTAGTCTTCAGGCCATGCAATCACTTGTACACGAGACAAAACAGATCGCCATTCCTCTCGACTTTCCTCTAATAAACTTGAAAAAGAATGTCTTCTAATAGATACTTCTTCATCCAGATTAACTAATGCTTGTTCATGAGAGATTAAAGAAGTAGCAAAGCGTACTGTAAGACGATCATGACGAGGATCTTCAGGCGAAAAGTCAATCCAGGCATCTGTAGAGGATAAGTGTGTATTATTCGTTAGCTTTGTGACTTCATCACCACCTGAACCACAATAGATCAACAGAACAAAGTAATGACGGAATTCATTTTCATTCTCTCCAACACTGGCACCGACTCCACCGGAGTTAATGGTGGTATATCCATGGATCATCACTGTGCCATCACCAGGTGCTTGAGACATTTCTATCATATCCCCTTGTCCACCTGATAGAGTAATGGCAATACGACGCAATTGGTTAGATAAACCATCGCTTAGTAGATAAGGAGGAAAAGAAATCTGTGCAATTCCTCCATGATGACTTGGTGTGAATTCCAATTGAACCAAACCTGCTGCATTGCCATAGTTTAGTAATCTTGTGGAGAAGTAATATGGTGCGAAAGTAGTAGAAGAAGGAGTATAAGCAGCGTAAAGGTCTCGTGATGCAGTGGTATCACTGGGCTGGGAGGGAATGTAAGCTTTGAGTAAGAATTGGCCATAATCACCAATCCAGGGAGAAGGTTGGTGAGTGACACGGAGGCCAAAGAATCGTCTATCTGAAGGGTGAAACCACCATTGACCATTGTTATTATTCGTCTCAGGTGCGTAATAGTTGAAACCCCAAGGACGGCCAATCAACGGCAAAGTGCTGCCATGAGACAAATCAAACTGACTGTCCGTACCACCCAGAATATTGACATAGTCCTCCACATTTCTCTTTAATTGACAAGAGGAGGAGGAGGAGGAGGAAGTAGCAGTAGTAGTAGCAGTAGATAAAAGGGTCGTAAAGCCAATGAACAGAAAGGTCAGCAGAGTAACCCTCCTCTGTTGTTGTTGTTGTTGTTGTTGTTGTCTAGAAGATGTCGGAATTTGAAAGATGGCGACGATATTCATTCTCACCTTCAATACAGGTTGAACTCAATATTTAGCACACGTCTATTGCCCAAAGGTTCAGCTTAATAAAAAATAATAACTCTTTTATCACACAAGAAGAAGAAGATGGAACTTCAATCATACAAGTCACGACTGCTACACAGAGCCAACGGTCTAGAATTTAGATATTTAGAGCCTGTTCTGGTATAAATGCGAGTTTTAACTCTTAATTTTAGGGTTTTGAATGGAATGGATCTAAAAACCGTTGTGTTGATGAGATGATAGCAACAGGATCTTATAAGAGGTTAAATAATATAAAATAAAATAAAATAAAAATAAAATAAGAAACAGACAGTTGTCAGTCTTTCATCATGATTGAACGCTATGAGATAACATTTCTTCATATTCTCTATACACAATGGTTAGAATGGAAAGATTTGTCTAATTTAGATCTTGCTTTTCTATCACATCATCAACGACAACGTTGGTTATCAACTTTATCAAGAATTACAATAGATCATACTGCTTCACCACCACCAAGTGATGTCATGATAGGTAATTATTATGAATGGTTAGGGAGTCGTCAAGTCTTCATTCGTGATGATTTTCCACTTCGATTATCTCATTTAGATGATATTCTACAATTATGTGATCCACTCCTATTCTGTCCTGTTATACACTCTATTGAGATAGGAGAAGAAGTCTATAGTGAAGTGAATCAATCAAGTCTGATCACTTTCTTATCACATTGTCATCATCTTGAAGGTGTTGTTTTATGGGAAAGTGGTCCATTATCAGCTGATATTGACAATATGGTCATTTCAACGTTAATTACATATTTAAAGAATAATAAGAATACATTGAAAAAGATTCATTTATTCTTTAAATCTTCTTATTTTCCTTTCTCATTATTAAATGATTTAATTACAATGCATTGTAATAGTCTAATAGACGTAGCAGTCTATGATCAAACGAATTCATATGAAACTCATCAATATTATCAACTTATTGGTATAGATGATATCTTATCAATCCTTCTTAAAAATAATATTGAATTAGTTAATCTAAGACTATTTACTGAGTCAGGTGCACCATGGAATAATGAGTTATTATTAAATTATCTTTCTTTGTTAGGGAAGCAGTTGGAAACTTTACAACTTACTTTATGTTGTGATGGGTTTCTTATCAGTGATGATCTTTTACTTTCCTGTGGAGCAGCATGTCCTAAACTTACTTGTTTACAAGTGAGAACAATGGATCCAGCTTCTACACGAGTGAATCAACCGTCTAGACTTTATGAATTATGTCCAAACCTGTTAAGTTTGTATCTTGATGATTATGCCATTGATGTTGATGATAAAAACTGTGAAGTCTTCACCAAACTAGTTATTGCCAAGCAGTCAACACTTCAAGTAAAGGAAGATTGGCTGCAATGTTTGTGTGCTGTTATCGAGAGGACTCAGTATAAACTGGTGACTTCCAACTTTTGGTTTTGCGATAATCTGGATAATGAGAAAGATGAATGGAAGAATTTTAAATCCAAATTAGGTAGTTATTTGACTGCAATTGATGGAACCATGTCAGATGATAGTTTAATTGATGCTGTAAAGGAACTTCCTCGATTAGAAGTATTGAGTGTAAATGGGGATTTGACAGGTATCACGGATGCTAGCTTAGTTGCAATATCACTCTATGGAACTGGTTTAAGAGCATTAACGATTGGCTTTCCTCATCGGGTTGGTAGATTTGAATGTAGTGATGAGATGATTGGTCAGATGATTCAGGCATGCAAAGCGTTGGAATTTCTAGCGATTCCTGAAGCTGGTTGTCACAGTCTCTTGGCAGTTGCTCAACATTCTTGTCTTAAAGGGATTGAGTTTGATTATATTAATGCTGATGAGAGAGAACTTGCAGCTATTGTCCATAACAAGGATGTGACTTGGCCATCAACTTTGATTCGAGGTGAAATACGAGGAGAACATTATCGTTTTCGTTTTGTTTCAAAGGCTGAAGGATGGGTGATATTGCCTTCTGAGTAACAATCACATAACTTAGCTATTGAGATCGACTATAGTGAGTGGTACTTGTAATATGGTACTGTATCATATGGCATTGCACTGTATTGTACTTACTGTAGAGTTGTTTTGCTGTTTGTGTGAAATTTTCTTTTGCTTGACCTGCAGCTTATATTGAAATGTTTTCATTACTAATTCAACTTCTAATTCAACTCTTTACGAGTTCTGTTAAGACTCAAACATGTTGTAAAAGTGATAGCAGTAGCAGCCAATCAAGTGGTCACTGTGTGACAAAGATCTCATCTTATCATACACTGTTTGGTATCTAACCAACTCAACACATACACATATTACAGAACACAAGAGAAGCTAATGACCAATTAATACATGTTAGACTATTTCTCTGTCTGAAGGTGAGACGGTGGTTGAGGACCTTTATAAGGAGTAAATTCCATGCGATTTCCAGGCAGAAAGAAAGTGTGGACACGAGGACTTTTCTCCGAGACTACCAAGTCTTTGAGATGCTTGTCTAAGATTTGTAGGTTATGTTCATAATGCTCACCACGTGATGTGAACCATTCAACAAAACGAATAGCAATATCTGTTCGTTTGCTTTCTGTTAGAATCGCTTCTTCAATGATATGAGCGCGATCTTGCAGTCCGTCAGTGATGATGAGAGAAGCTTTCGTACTCAATAATGCCTCGTTTTCATGAACAAACTGTGCAAAATCAGATTTCAACAAATGTTGATTCATTTCTTCAATAGTAGCTTTTGTTGGCATTTCAGATGACAAATTGTGAATGCGATGGTCTGCATGGGAAAGTTCCTTTTGTTGTTGACTCAATCGCTGCTGAAGAATTTGCAACTGTCGCTCAAGCTATAGAAGGGAGTTAGTAGAAGAGTGTTAAAGGATAGTATCAAGATCATAAAAAGGTGTTTGTCTCTGCTTACCTCATTCTGTGTAGTAAGAGAAGCACAGGCTGCAATCTCGTGGGAATGTGTTGTGACAAGACGAGCTAGTGCATGAAGATCTTTCTTTGAGGCAAGCTTTGGAACTACTTCATCAACCACTTGTAACCCTTGAGATAGTCTATCAATTCTTGTCTTATAGTCATCTAGATGCTGATCAATGACCTTATCATGTGTTGACAACTTCTCTAACCGATCGATTGTGTTCTTACGGAAGTCATCATACAATGAGACTTTTGCTGTTAATGCTTGTAAATGAACTAATTCACTGCGATCTAACTTCGTTGCTACCATGGCATCCAGGTTGCCTAGTCGACTATTCATGGCTAATTGGGCATTATTCTGTTCATTTGCCAAAACAGAGACTTTCTCTAGATTACGTTCAATTTCTACATTTTTCTCTCGTATAGACAGTAGGTTTTGATATTGGACTTCAACTTCTTGGCGACTAATACAAGTAGTAAGGATCTTATTAATCTTCTGTAAAGTGTGATAATTGGAGACGGTTAGTTCACTGCAAGGAATGTCTTGACCTTGTAGATGAGCTAGACAGTGATGGAAGACTGTCTCTAGACGATCTTCTATCTTAGTTAATCGACTTTCAATTCTGGCCATATGTTCTAAGAAAGGCTGGACAGGGAGGTAGTTGTCAGCAACTTCTCTAGTGAGAGCAGAGAGTCGTTGGTCTTGTCCTGTCAGGTGATGTACAATCTTCTCTAACAGAGGAGAGATCTCTCCCAAATTCACCACACCTTGAAGATTTTGAAATGCAGCTGAAGGGAACATCTTTATGTCTTTTTATTATATATTTAATATTTTATTATCTTTGTTCTCATAGACGATCAAATCAAATTCAAAACTACCCCACAGAGCCAAATCTGGAAATCTAGACTTCGTCAATGGCAGAAACGGGTTTTTCGTTTTCGTTTTTGTTTCAGACAACCAGATGGCTATTTCCCTAGTATCTAGCTCCCTGGCCATCTAGCAGGCGTAGCTTGAGTGGACCAGTCAGATCCAAAGCGATCCAAAGCAACAACTCAACTAGAAGAACAACAATGAGAACCATTTCGCTTCTCACCTTACTCTCCATTTATCTACCATGTCTACTAGCAGATATCTATATGCATAGTCCACGTGGTAGTAATGATCGTAATTGTGAACGAAATGCAAATCGCAATAATGGCAATCGTTTGTTTGACAGGTACTAGAGAAAATCTGTCTGTTCGGTGGTTTTTCTACCGATAGAAAATTTTGCTTTTCCTTTGGTCATATACTATATCTTCTGCTATTAATTAAATACCGTCTCTCTTGACTAATTGATGTATCTAATTCATATTTTGGGTGTTTGTTTGGAAAATAGTCAAAATAACAATGCAGGTGGTTATGCCTGTCCACGTGGTGTAGGAGATGAAAGTTTCCAAGCGGAAAATGGTGACTTCTCTTATCTGATTACGGACTCCAACACTCAGGACACGTCCACCATAACTCAGAGCAAGCGTATGTATTACTATTCCGGTAGTATCTTGCCCATCGAATGGACAGAACAACATGGTTGTGGTGGCAATTCTAAAGTCTCTTGTGAGATCATTCTACAGTATGCCTGTGAAGATACCCTTGATCCTAGGCAAGCCTGTTTTTTATTACGATAGCCAGAGAAATGTTATTCTGACTGACTCATTGTGCTTGTTGTTGTTGTTATTGTTGTTATTATCATTAGAGTGGATAACTTCTGGCCTTGGGTGAAGAACAAAGCAGAGAATACCTCTCTATACTATGGTACCCAACACTTTCGTTCTGGAACTAATATTGCCGCCCCAAGAGATGGCGTGCCTTCTAGCACTGACGATGCTGCCACAGATACCATCACAGATAGTGAAGATGCGGCGATTCCAGACTCTGTCGGTAAGCTTCTATGCAGTGTCTCTTATCTATTTCATTTTCTGATTTAATTGATTTACGGTAATTGTCTAGCTGATCGTCGTTATGGTATGCATGAAAGTTATGATTATTACCAACTTTGTCAGAAAACTGAGCGTAATAAGGGTCTTTACACTGCGGATCAAAGCGTGAATCGTAACGACCGTCGTGGAACTCGTCAGAATCCTAATGGTAATCGTCATGGATTTGAATGTCCCGAAGAGCGTGACTACTACCCATGGTGGGCTCCTTCCCCATGGATTGATATTGCCGTACTCACTGACAACGCCAAGGACGAAGTCTGTTACTACACGGATTCTGCCTGTACTAAGCGTTGTGAGTATTACATGAACAATACCATGAACTTCCACAAGAAGGGTTACTGTGATGTTGCTCGTAACTCCACTGTCTCCGTGAAGTTGAATCATAGAATGTGGACCAGCAATCAATGGTACAACAATCGCGCAGCCTGTCAGAAAGCAGGCTTCGTGTGGTATGAGGTCTCTCATTCTGATAATCTGATTCTAGCCAATAACAGCTTTGTTTGCGCAAGAACTCAATTTTCACGTGTCAATCAACTCGGTAATGCTGTGGACACTGCCATTGTATCTCAGTCAGCTCCTAGATCCTCTGGTGTTGTTAGTCAGCATATTGTCCAAGGAATCAATGCTAATCGCTTCCTATGGACTGTCCCGAATATTCCTGTCGCCCGTAATGGAACAAAGTACTTCTCTTCAATGCAATCAGCTTACAAATCATGTGTGCTCCGTGCTCGCTACAACTTGAGCTCTGCGGATTTCCAACAATGGCCATTGGATGCTGTAGATGCAAATTCTGCACGTATGGTTGACTATTTGAACAACTCGAAGAGCTCCAAGGATACCCGAACTCCTCTTCATCAAGATCCTTATGTTTACATTGGACCTGGGGATTCCTCTAAGAAGGGCGATCAATTTGTCAAGCTCAAGGTCAATACCAATCAGTATTCTCGTACTTTCCAGGATCGCAGCTATGTCTTCTCCATCAAGCCCCTGCCCACTGCTAGCAGTACTGCCAACAACCAACTCGATACCCCTGCTGTTGACCTAACTTCGATTAAAGCTGCTTTGGCAAAAGGTGGCAAGATCTACAATGTGGGTGTGCGTGGCAAGAGAGGTAATATTGTGCAAGTCTATCCTTCCGTCGAGTACGATTTCGCTCCAAATGCTCTGTCTCTCACTACGAATGATATGATCCACTTCCAGTGGACAGGATCTGATTACAACCCTCGCAGAGGTTGCAATGATGCTGCTGGCGGACCTCCTGATCTCAATACATATTCCACTGATGCCAATGCTGATTTTAATCCACGCGCGGATCGTTCAAACTTTGTTCTCACAACCCACATGGGCTATAATGTGCCAAAGGACTATATTGGTTATAATGCCAATGACACTGGTCTTTCTTACTCTTATAAGAAGGCGACAGCCAATGATACTTTGTTGGAAAATGCTCCTTGCTACGATCCTACGAAGGATTCCTCCACTGTCGCTCAACAGTGCTATAACACTCTGATGCGTTTAGCTTATCTGAACCAACAGTCTGATCTTGGCTCCTTGACACTTCGTGCAAACAACCTATGCTTGACCCAGTCTGAATTAGATGCGTATTCTAATCAGGATGTTGCTGACTACCACCCTCTCAACTGTGCTAAACTCAACGCCAAGCCACATCCATACTTCGATGGTGGAATCATGTTTCTGCGCAAGAATGGATGGTTTCCTTTCTTTTCTTCTCGTAACAACAACTTCTCGAACAGACAGCAGATTGGAGTCCTTTGTGTTGGTGGAAACTGTACCATTGACAATAGCACTGGTGTTTTGCAAGACAGTAACCCTCAAACTAATGGCGTTTCCATGGTTCGTGCTTCTGTCAGTACTTGCTATGATACTGCCTCTGGAGGAGATGGTGCCAACTCCAATGCTGCTCACTCCTGCTTGCCTGCTTCAACTGTCTCTTCTTCCGCAACGACTACTTCGAATATTATTACTGTGGAGACTTTTGCTATTCAAGAAGGAGATAATGATGCCAAGGGAGACGGTAATAAGCATGCTGGATGCAGTATTCTCTCCTTCAATGTGGGCAGTGACTCCGTCGAAACCGATATTGCCCTTGCTTTCATCCTATTAGCTGTTGGTTTGTTTACATCTTGGTTGGCGTATTATCTTTACAACAGATATCAAGCTCGCAGAGCAAGTGAAGGTAAATTTCGTTATGATACTGCCTGGCAGAAAGCCCAACCTGTCGAGAAAAATGCTCGTCCAAAGAGTGCCAACTTCAGTCAGGCCAATCCTGGCATTAAGATGTCTCGAACTTCTCGTGAGCGTGTCTCTCGTGAGCGTTCAACCAGTCCCAGCAGAGTGCCTTTGAAGTCGGACACTTCCCCAATGAATACTCCTGTTGTTAGCCCTCGCTCTTCTTCTTCTTCCAAGCCTGCGACGACATCCGTGCCGAAAATCAAGCGCACGGAGATGATTTAAAACGCAACGTCTCGCGAAATATTTCATGCTCTTCCAACTTTCTTCGCTCTCTCCAATTTCCTTGGAGGAGCATTTCGCTATGATACTATAATTTATATTTATTTTCTGGATTTTCTCCGAGCCAATGCCGTGTTTAAGATGTAGCAACTGCATTGTGCTTGTTTTTCATTAATATTCCCTCGTAGCGTAGGTTTGAACACGTGGTTTACCATGTAGTATTAAAGACTAATAAAAGTGCTACCAACAAAGATTGTGTGTAGGTCAGCATACAGTAGTATTTACATAGCATAGCAAAGTCATTATACTAAGCCAAAGCGAGTGAGTTCTTCTCTTTGCTGAGGAGTCAACCAAGATGGTTCAGCTGGAGGAGCTGATGGTTGGATATTATGCACAGCTTCATTACTTTCTTTTTCTTCACGATCCACAATGATATATCCATCACGAGATTGCCATGGTGGCATTTCTTGACCATTTTCTAGATCATTCTGTTCATACTTATGATAATAATTAGTGGGATTGTCAATAGCATCAGGTGCTAGATCTTTGACAATATATTCTTGTGTCAAGTTGTATTTATGTAAAATATGCCAGTGTTTAGCAGCCACAGTTTGTAAGACAACAACTCCCAAGACCATCGAGACAAAGACTCCCACCACAGCAAAAATCACCAAAACCACTACCATGATGATGACAACCTCTTCACCCATTCCTGCCATACCTGCCGAGCAGCAGTCACCTGAAGCAGAAGCACAAATTGGATCACAACATCCAGCACCACAACAATCAACAGAGAGACAGGCTGGATGACAGCACGAGCAACAATCAGCTCCAACTGCTGCATCTGAGGACGGACCCATATAATAGTATGGCATCAAAGAAAGACAATCACAACAAGGATCACCCATGAAAGGTGCAGAACGATCATATCCACAAGATGGACAACATCCATATCTCACACCGATAGCAATCATTCCCACCAGAGCAAAGAAACCAAACAATCCCATGAGATAATAGAAAGCCATCAGATTGCCTTGTAGATGGAATTTATTCGCCATCCAATGAGATGGATTATCTATTAGATAGACTAGACCAGCAAAGGCAAAGATGACTAACTGGACAAGAAGAAGGACTAAGGATAGATCACGTGTAAATAAACAACAAAATCTACCACGTCGTTTACATTTTTCACATTGACTATCATTATTCGTAAGACAAACAAGTTGATAAGAGGTTAAACATTCTGTACATTGTGAAAAAGCACGATCTTCACGTACAGAACGCCAACGATCAAGACAGGTACGATGGACCCATTGTTGACTTCCACGACAAGCACATGGTGCGATGACAGCTGATCGAATATCATCCTCCAAACAAATACGACAAGTGTATGTAGGAGAGACTGCTGGAGTATCCTCGAGGGGTTTCTCTTGCTCCATATTAGCAAACAGTAGATTTAATTGAGAAGATATTAATAAGAAATGGCAGGATTTGTTTCCCACAAGGCAGTGTTGGCTTTGTTTTGAACAACGACAAGCAGAAGGAAGAAGAGGGAGATTGGGAGGAAATTCCATGGAATAGGATGTGGAATCCATCATTTCCTGACTGTAGACTCATTCCTACTGTAGCAATGTCATCCAGGGACATGGATGTTGAAGAAGAGGAGCCCTTGGAAGTTCCATTGGTCGAATCAGTGAGACTAATATGGAAAACAATGTAATTACTAAAACCCAGCAGTTTTTGTGGAGATTGGGCGATGTACATCATGTAGACCTGGTTGCTATGAGTTTGTTATGTTAATGTAGTCCATCAGAACTTTGTGGTCCTGTTATGTCCTACATGACCTGTAAACTCACATGTTTTCTTGATTAAATACTAAACTGCTCCGTTTTCAAAGCATGCCTGGCAAGGGTTCTTGCAAAACGGAGTAGTTTAGTATTTAATCAAGAAAACATGTGAGTTTACAGGTCATGTAGGACATAACAGGACCACAAGTTCTGATGGACTACATTAACATAACAAACTCATAGAAAAGTACGTTTAAGAGAAAACTACATAGCTGGGCTGTGACAGCTAACGTTCTGTTTAAGACCCACATTTTGATACAGAAAAAGGGTCTCGTTCGTTTAGATGAACTATTCATTGCCACTCAATGCGACTCTTGTCACGATCTAGACTATGAACTATGGACACCAGTAGTGGTATGTTGCTTTCACTACTTGAACTATTGTTTGCAATAGGGGCTGCTAGTGTCCGACAAAAAGGCAAGACTGTAAGAGCCCATTCTTCCATGGAATAGATTGGTATCGTACTTCCAAGGCACGGTGTATTGACCTGCTGCATCCAATGGAGAGATGCCAAACCCTCGCCTCCTTCTTCACGCTCAATATCTTCTTTCTCTTGGTCTACTGCATTCAACCATTGCTTGATACTATTTATCCGCATCTCTCTTAATTCCATGACTGTTTGTGTCCGTCGAGATCTGATTGGCATTGCATTATCACCGTCCAATCAACACATGACAAATCATAAATCATCCAACATTGAACAGCCATCGTACCTGAACATGTGCATGCCACCTGCTCGCAAACTGCGGAATGCTCCTTTGAATCCCAGCCGCTCCTTTGCCAACAGATAGAGTTCAGCAAGTCCCCATCCTTTCGCCACCACAGCTGCTCGCGCACAAAGATGCTGGACATAAGGTTCAGGGAAGGTATCATCTAGACTACGATCAAGATGAGCAGAAGCATTGAACTTGCGTGATAATAACACTTCAGCATCTGATAGGATATTGGCATTGACCTGGCAATCAGCAAACAATGCGTGTATTGAATAACAATGAATGATGCAAGAAGACAACAAGCTGGTTACTTACAGCAACAGCTTCAAGGATTTGCCAGGATCGTTCTTCGTCATTTAAAGATAATGATGAGATCGCTTGGTCAACAATAGGGATGGACATATGCTCTTGGATGAAATCTGTGTTACCACAACAGAAGAAAGAAGCAAATGTCATCACACAAAATGAAATTCCTTGCAGAGAATGTCTTATTCAGACATAGACTAACATACCCAAGCTATTCAAAGAACACATGGACAATAGATAATCACATGAGCAATCCATCCTATCTCCAGACAAAAGCATTAACAAAATGGCAAATCAACACTGAGATAGACCAGCATTTAATAGATAGACTACTCACATTTGAACTATTTGATTGAAATCAACATCTGCCAAACCTTGTTTATCTAAGCATAACATAAAATAACGCATAATTGATGTAAAGACAACATCCATAAACCACCAAAAAGTACTCACCTAGTTTGGCGTGCATGAATTTGGCAACAATATGTAGACCAGAGACAGTGACATCGCGTCCACTGCCATTGCGATCCTCAACCGTTGTGCTGCTGCTTTTATCCTTGATTATCCCATAATCATCCTCGCTGTCTTGACCTATCCTTGCTATTGTTCGTGGCCTCTTTGCCAATGGAGGAGCTGAAGAAGTCCTTTGGTTTGCTTGAATCATGTTTTCCTCGTCTGAATCCTCTAGAAGATCAACAATAACTCCTCCACTCGCTTTCTGTCCCACACTACAATGTCGTATTGTAGTTTTGAATCGTTTGTATGTTACTAACATCTCTAACTCGGTGATTGCATGCCTAATAAGTCACAGTAAGTCAATGTCTGTGTCAACTAACGCCTCCAATATGTTAATATGGAGCAGTAACATTACCTCATATCACCACCAGACTCCTCGACTATTGCCAACAGCTCATCCTCAGATATCATATTGGAAGGGATCTTTTCCTTTCGTAGAATAATACGCAATTGTTTGGCAATCTTTCCAGTAGTTAAAGGTGACCAGTAAATCGCGTCTATATCCAAACTGACACATTGATGACAGACAAATACACACAGACACACACAAGATACAACTATTAACAACAGAACAAAAAGAAAGGGAGAAATGACGCGCCAACTAACCAATCTCGTATTGACTTTGCGAAAGTGCTATTCAGAACTGCATGTTGATCTTCTCTACCATAGGCTCCACTCACAATAACAACAAGAGGCAGTCCTGCTGAGACAAGATGTTGATTCATGACTTCAAAGGCATTTCCTTCTTCTATTGAAACAGGGTCATGAATAAGTAAGATATGGGCAGGTTTTCTTTCATTTGTCTTGTTCATCAAGGGAGTAGTAGTTCCATCTTTCTCTATGAAGTCTAATGAAGGATATCTTGCACTTGTAAAATATCGTTCAACTTGCTATGGAGATTTACACAATATGATAAGATCTATCTGGGTAGTACTAATTGATTCATCATTTGTTGTTGTTGTTGTCTCTTACCTCTCGTCGACCTGATTCATGGTAGTGTACTTGGAAGAGATCCTTCACTATGCCTTGGTGACGATGAATTGATGGAATGACAACCTCTTCAAACATTCTAGATTGCTCTTGTCTTTTCTGATGATAGAGGGTACTGAATGAACGACTATCACATTCAATCATATCTTGTTGCCAGGTTGTCATTGTTACACTTAATTCATCACAAAGCAATTCTATGGCAGAACTCTTGCCAATGCCTGATGAACCATATAAGACTAACGTAGGAATCTTTCGAGATGAAGATGGATTATAAAAAGCAGCTTTAGCAGTTAACCAATGAAGAAGTGCTTTGCGTTTGGTATGATGTAATTGGAGATCAGCAAAGAGTTTTGGTGTGTGAATCATCGACCATGATGACAGATTATTACTATTGCTGTTCTTTTCATTCACAGAGGTAGTAGATTGTTGACTTGATTGAGAAGATAATAGTGGTGGTAGTGGTAGTGATTGATGATGACTTTTGTGTTGAAATTGAAGCATTTTTTTGTCATGTGATATCAATCATGACTAGTCATTGATAATGATCTGTTTTTTGCCATTTTGGCATTCTGGTCTGGCGTTCTGGCATTGTCATCCCACTCACAACTTAGTGAAGTTAACACACACTACTGGGGAGACATTTTAGACTTTTTGAAGAGAGCAATAAGACTTTAAAATATCAAAGTGTTACTTCCTTGTGGCTGGCATCTCATGTAAAGGGTCTCTTTCGTTCATCTTCTCTTCCCATCAGAGCAGAGAGAGCTCTAGAGCTCTACCTCCAACATCCACTTGATGACAGACCATTTTGATTCCTACTATAAGAAGATCTTCCCACCATAATCAATTAGGCTTAACTATTGAGTCTAATTCCAAAACGGAAAAAAGACAACACACTTCAGTATCTTTCAGTTTTCATCGTCTTCTTCCTTCAATCAGAACATTCCCAACACAACATATCCACATCACAATCATAATCATTACCATGGCTAGTAATCGAGTTGAACCTGATTCCAAGTCAGCTTCTGTACGCAGTCTAGAAGAGGTTGAAACACTCAAAACAAAAGAAGTGATCACATTGAAATACTCTGCTTCCTCTCTTCAAGTCTTCTTTATGGGTATTAGTATAATCGTAGGTGGCCAATTCATGGGATGGAATAAAGCTCTCACTATGGGGTTATGGGAGTGTATGATCGGGTTAGTCATTGTCTCGATAGGCTATTTCTGTTTGACCTTTTGTCTAGCAGAGATGGCCTCGATCTTACCCTTTGCTGGTGGATCATTTGGCTATGTACGTTGTTCCTTAGGTCCACGTGTGGGCTATAATGTGGGGTTTTGTGAAAGTGTTGCCTATATTCTCTTTGTTGCCGCAGCAATTGATAAAATTGATGAAATACTTCGTCTTGGTGCCCAATTACCTCATTCTTTATCTATATTGCCATCTATCTAGTAGGGATATCTATTATGTGTATGGGAGGTCCATGGATATGGTGGTTTAGTACAATCGTCTCTATCCTTGCCATGGGATTAGTAGGTGTCTATTGTATTTCAAATATCCATCATGATAATGTCATGCAATTTTCATCGAATCATCGTGTAAGTCAAAGTGCGATGAGTTATTTGAAATGGTTACCTTTATTAACATGGTTTTTAAAAGGTATTGAACCAGTTACATTAGCTTGTAATAATGTTCATCAGCCTGGTAAGAAGTTACCTAAGGTAATGATTGGAATCATTTTTGTAGTGATTCTTTCCTCTCTCTTTATCCTTCTGACCACTTGTGGCATTGGTCCATTAGGACCGTTTGATCTGGCGGGTCAGGCTCATTTTGCTGGATATGGCTATGTAGAAGGTCTTAATTTGAAATCTCGACCTTTATGGGATGGATTTTTTGCCTTGCCTGCATGTATTGGTACCGCTTATGGTTATATCTATGCCTTTGGACAACAATTACATTCCTTAGCTCAATCGGGTCTTGCTCCTTCCTTCTTAAAACGCTGTTGTGGTGCTTATGATGCACCTTATGCTGCAGTTATTGCTGGATCCATTGTTAGTCTATTAGTGACTTACATGTTACGTATCTTTATCAATAATATTGCAGAAACCTTATTTGGGATGTGTATGATAAGTACTTGTATGGTGAATGTTTGTCTATGTATGGCATATTATGTCTTTAAAGATCGTTATTCTGCTTTAGAACATGCCTTTATCAATCCATTTGGAATTATATCTGCGGATCGATTTTTGCATTTATTGCAATATGTATTGCCTTCTTTCGTGAGGATAATTATACAGCTTTGTTCTTTTTTATTATTGTTATGATAATTGGTATGTTATATTATCAATTTGTTGCCATAAAGACAGAATGTTTCTCTAAAGAAGAGCAAGAAAAGTTCTTCAAAGCGTATGTATTAAATGCCAATGCTATGAAAAGAAAAGGTCAAAATAAGAAAAGAAAGCATAATTCTATTGCTCCTACTACTACTACTACTACTGCTACTCTTACAAGGGGATGTAATAATAATAATCTGTCTAATCTGCGATCAACACTAAATTAGACGATTTGTCTATCACAATGTGTTGATTAGTGCGTGTGGTCTCCACAAAGTTTCGAAATTCAATCGAAATTTCAAGTGAATTTTAACCGAATCCCGAAAGTTGCTCTGGAACGAGACTTAATTGTGTACTGAACTGTGATCACAATAATAATAATCACGAAGCACTAGCTGTCTTGCACTATTCCTCGCGAGTTTCAACTTCGCTCTGATTGAACAAGCAACTGATATTAAATTCTTACATTTTGTTTATTGTAAGTTATCATACTATATCATAGTGATTAGTATTCTACAGGATGGTTAAATAGTTATTGTTAAACATCCTATTATTATCACTCGTTTGATTTCTATGTGTATATTTATGTGTGTTATCTTGTATATATATGTGTGTGTATGTCTGTTCGCCGTTTGTTTCTTTATGGTATTGCTTTGGTTTATTATATTATTAACATTTGATAAGGATGGTGATGATAATGAGTTGATTGACAATCCTGTGTACTTCAATGAGATGATATGAGATGATAATAAAGCGATGTGATTTTTCTAGTATTTTAAAAGTAGAAAGTATTTATAAGAGTGAAGGAGGTAGTATATTGTAGTAATATAGTGTTGATTTGATTTGATTTGACTTGGTGATGAATAGAATAAATTAACATGTGATAATAATAGATTACTATCATTTGAGGAGATATCATTCGATTGCTACTATTCTTCTACTACTACTACTAGTACTAGTACAATTTATGAGCCATTTTTCATAAATACCTCAAACCTGCTGGAGAACTGCAGCCCTTCGAAGGTCTACAGGTGGTTAATATGGTTGTTGGCTTCTCGAACGTCAACAACTTCGAAATTGTCCACAATTTAACCCGGTTTCAGGGATTTTGATTGTATAGGCTCAGTAAAAATTACCCCTTTAAAAATGTATAGGCTAATTACCCCTTTTTCATAACTATCGAGAAATCCTATCGAGAAATATCCCTTGGAGTTACTGAAGTCTAATTAAGACCTTAGCCGTTCGACGAAGTGGATGATTGACCGAAAACGGGTGTTAACACGAATGTTACAGTACTCGTAGTATTGCAGGAAGTAGTGTTAAAGTTGTTATAAAAAATGTTAGTATGATAAACAATTCTATAGGCATCTACAGTATCTAGCTATATATATATATATATTAACATGTTTATGCTATTTCCTCTTTCGTGATCCTGATGATCCTCGTGATGATCGACCACCACGTCCTTGCCCTGGTCCATTGCTAGGAGGCACAGCAGTGCCTGTTAGAATAACTCCAGTAGATAATTCTTCTCGTAATGAAGAGTTCTCAACAGTTTCCCGTGTTGCAACACAGAAAGTAACATCTCTGATTTGTTGTTCCATTTCATCTACCTGTTCACAAAGAAGCCATCCCATCACCAAGTCAATAGGAATTATTAGTCGAAAGAGAACAAGTGCATTACAAACAAACAAACAAAATCCCATCACTAACCATTTCTTGGAAGTTAGCTAAAGTGCCTTCGCATTTCGTTCGGAGATCATCTTCAGTGGTCATCTACAGACAGTCATTGTACTTGTTAGTGTGTTTGATAAAAAAGAACTGACCAAATCTCTCCTCCTACCATTTGCTTTTGCTTTCTCAATAAAACATTATTTTCTGCCTTGATTTGCTTGTTTTCTTCATCTAATAACTTCCATTTGTCCAGTAAAGAACGGTATTCATTTTCAAACCTTGATATTTCGATCTTGTGGTCTTCTATTTCACGCAAATCTTGTTCCAATTCAACATCTAAACTATGTGGATCTTCAATTTCCGAGAGAGGGTCAAACTTGCTCTCACTTCCACCCAAGTCTGGATTGGCCGCATGACGAGAGTAGTAATAAGAAAGCTCCATGGCACGCACTGTCTCTCTCGCCAGGAGCTTCTCATAGTATAGCTGTTGCTCTTGCAACTGCTGCTCCATCAGCCTTTCATAATCTTCAGTAATACTTGTGAGCTTCTCTACTGTTTGCGAACCAAGAGACTCATTGAGTGCACGTTCTCTATCTTGAACCTCTCGTTGGGAAATGAGAATCTTCTTGGGTGGAAAAGAGTCTTCTGGACGTGTTTCCTGACTCATTGATGGATGATTTAACGAAAATGAACCAAAATCTTCAAATCGAAGATTGGTGTAGTGCGGTAGACTTTGCAGAACGCCTCCATATATGGATGAACTGTTTTCATAGTGTACAAAGGTATCTGCAGCATAATCCCAGATCCTACCAGAGACCAGCTCAAGAGCAAAAGCATGTTGATCTGACAAAAAATGAGAATGTGCATGCTGTGATGTATATCGTCCACATCCTGTATATCCACAGACCAAACAGACCCAAATGTTCTCCAACAAACCACATGCTATGCAGCTGCCCAACAGAGGATAACTATTCGCTTTGCCAGGTTGGGATGCCACCATAGAATGCTCAAAAAAATGTTGGGAAGGAGTCGTAGCACTTGGATCTTTCAAGTGATCAGACCGAGATGCTACATGATAATATACACTACACACTATGCAACGTGTAGCTTTCACAGGGTGTAGACTTTCTGCGACAGGTTCTTCTGGTCTAATCGATTCAATGCTTGGGTTAGAATAAAAGGAACGTCCCACAAGAATTTGCTCAGATGATATATGTTGTTCTAAGCTTGTCGCTAGCCTAAATCTTCTCAAACACAACGCACAGGTTGGAAGCTGATAATAATAAGCATGCTTATTGTGGTGGTATGGGGTCTTATTATAGGACTCCTTCTCTCCCGTCGAAACAAAGCTAAAGGATGGATACATCGTCGATAATGTTGATTGCAAAGAGTATTCACCGGTAGTCATGAGATTGACTTGATTAGGATAAATGACAAGACAGGGTGGACAGTCCTTGTAGATGGACATTGGAATATTATGATAGAGTGCTGTAAAGAGTTTTCTCGAGGCATCCGAAGCAAAAGAAGCCAAAGCAAATATCTTTGTCTGCCTTAACGTGGTTATGGTGGAGGCAGTAGTAGTACCGGTACCAGGAGCAACAGACTTGATCATGTCACTGTTATTGAAGTTGACAACGTAGTGATGGTCTTGGGATTCTTGCATGACTAACAAGTCTTGAATTTCATTACTCATAGGGTCAAATAAGGCTTTGATATCCTGTAGGAGATGGTAGTGAAGGGTTAGAGACAGTGTCAGTACACTCATCTTAATGCATGTTACTGTTTGTATGTTAGACTAGTGTACCTCAGAAGATGCTTCACATGGCAGTCCTATGACTAATGCATAGAAGATTTCTTTCTCTCCATTCATCTTTCCACAAGAAAAAGAAGAAGAGGAAGAAGAAGAGATAGACTGAGTCATCAGAGAGACTGACTGACAGTTCACTCGACAAAGCTCATCTGACGAAAACAATCACAACAACAACCACAACATCATAACAAATAGACTATGTCAATTACAGACTAAGAAAAGAAAGAGAGAAAAGATTAACCATGCTCTAGTACTAACCTGTTCTTAAGGAATCAATAACGACATTTAGGATAGTAGAGCTATAACTTTCATTATCTATCTCCATTCTAATAAATTGTTGTCATTTCATCGATGGAATCATATTGTTGATTCCATGGAGTCCATGGAATTCCTCACCTGTTGTTGAATCCATGGCCGGGAATGATCAACAAGAACAATGACAACATCAACAACCACGTTGATAGTAATCCAGTGTATCATCTATTGGTAAGGTCACATACCTATTGTTATAAACAATAGTATTGAAAGGCAAGATGGATAGTTTACATGGATTTTGGGATAGATTTAAGATCTTTGTTAATATAACAGATCCACGGACTTTGCTCTATACAGATCATGACATTCTTCATGCTAAACAAGTCTTAGATGATGACAAGAAGTCCATTACAACAACGACAACAACAACCTTGACATCTGAAGATAGACAATTCTATCAGAAATTAGTCAATTCTTCTATTCATCCTGTGACAAGAGAGATTATTCCACGTGCTTTCCGTGTATCTGCTATTGCTCCTGTCAATATTCCATTAATCTGGGCTATGATAGCCTGTCCTGCTAGTAATGTGCCTGGAACCTTGTTTTTGCATTGGTTGAATCAAAGTTATAACACAGCTTGTAACTATGCCAACCGTTCTGGTGCTGAACAATCCATGACACAGTTAGCCAAAGCCTATGGATTGGCAGTTACTTCTGCTTGTACTCTTGCCTATGGTTTAGGAAAGATTGCTGCTCGTGGTCCTCCGATCTTACGTGCTTCTGGTGCTATTATACCCTGCATTGCCACGGCAGCTGCCAATGTGTCGAATATTGGCTTTACTCGTATGGAAGAGATGACAATGGGAACGAAAGTGATTGATGAAGAAGGAAGAGATTGTGGTATCTCTGCTATTGCTGGACGACAGTGTGTTGGTCAGACTGCATTGACTCGTTGTGTTTTGGTACCCTGTGCTTGTTTGATGTTACCACCTTTCTTTATGGCAAGATTGCAAAGTCTACGAGTGCTGCCTACTCATCCTAGATGGCGGATGATAGTTGAATTGGCGGTGATCTACTTGTCTTTACAACTCGCTTTACCTGCTGCTTTAGCAGTCTATCCACAAACTGCTTCATTTTCGGCGGAGTCCTTGGAGCCACAATTCCGCCATTTAGTCAAAGCGGATGGTAGCCCAGTAACTACTTTGTATGCTAATAAAGGTCTGTAGGTTATATATGATATGGAACATTAGATTAAACAGCCGCCTTTCGGTTAAACTGCTTCATTAAGCTATTCTTGGTTGAAGCCAACAGCAAACAATTGATTTTTCATCGAACCTCGTGATAAAATACGAATAGTGTCAAAGGGTTGAGTTGAGTTCAATACTCCACACTAGATGACATCCAGTCAAGCTGTGAACAAATCATGTGACCCAAAATTTCATTTTATCAAATTATTGCAAGCTTTAGCAGCCCTCAACTATGATAGAAAACCCTAACGATATGATTGATGATTGCACACACTTTATCAATTAAAATGTCAAGAACATAAACATAACAACAACAACAAAATCTAAACTAGGCATCTTCGTCATGCCTGCCTTGTAATGGACTCTCAACATCATCAGAAAACTTCTTCTTTTTCGAACCAGAAAAAGTTCCAGTGGAAACAGATATCTCATTGATTTCCATTCCCTCTGTGCTCTGTCGAATAAGATCCATTGATTGATGACCTCTGAAAAAAATGCAATCGAAAACATGTTGAAACATATAGAGAATTCCAGACCGTTTCTTGATTAATTCAAGAGCACGTTGATGATTTTGTGCTTCTTCTCTTTCTCTTTCGATAAAGTGTCTCAGTTGGTCTGGAGGAACATTTCCTTCCACAGAAATAGCAGAAAGTTTCTGACACCATAAAAACAAATATTACGATCAAATCTCATGCAAATATAGATGAGAACAAATAAAATCAATATATACCTGTAACCAGGGGGAAATATCCTTTGCATGGTCAACTTGACCCAAATACGTCAATAAGAGGATGATTGTCTCATGTTTATTTAATGATCTCGTCTCATCAGCAAGGAAGTCTAAGGACTGCAACTGAGTCAGTCTTAATTCTGCTTTACGAAGCTGTTTGTTTTCTTCCAAGGTAAGCGTAAATGTTTTAATCATGCTAGCAATGATTATAGTAGAAACAATGATATAGACACACAAGAATGCCTTTGTGGATCTCTCCTTGATATGCAGATCTCCATAACCCACAGTCTACACAAGACAAGATAATTAGCCAACTAACAAAGAAGAGAACATAACAAAAACTATGTTGTCATACCGATGAAGTTTCCATGATAAAATAGAATCCTTCTGTCCAACTCCAATCTTCATTATGCTTTACAACAGCCGCACCAATCACAATCCATAAGGAAAAAATAAAGAAGTTATAAAATAACTGTCTTCGATAATGATAGATATCACCAACTTCCATTCCAGCAGCAACAGCTTGTTTATTGTTCTTACAAAGAAAATTGCGTACAATGGTGAGGTTATTGTGAATGATATCATTCACACCTACAATAATAACAAAGATACCAATGATAATGACAAAGATAGTAAATAAACGAGAGTTATCATCAGATGGTGCAGGTTGTCCATATCCTATATGGAATAAGATCATTTGTTGTTTAGTCATCAATTCGAGATCATAATAGATCAATAAGAAGAGATCAACTTACCCACTGTGCTTAACGTTACTATCATAAAGAAGACACTATCTGTGACAGTCCAATTTTCATATTGACAATAGAAAAAAGTTGCCAAAATAAAGAAAGTAGCAAATCCAATAAGGATACCAAGAAGATGCCATTGATCTCGGAAATTACTATAAATCTGATTTGTTAGCATCTTTCGTTTCTTAGCAAGCATGAAGAAAGAAGGAGGTCAAAATAGAAGAGGAGAAGAGAGTACAATATTAAGAATATCTAGGTAGAAATCAATACCTTTTGTCAACGTTGCTATCGCTGTACTGTAGGCCAGAGCTGTTCACTATTTGACCCTGCCTAGGTGCATGCCATTGCCACATTGGCCATCCAACAGAGAGTCAACTGTTGTTGTCATGCGCGGGAATCCCCACCAAGTGCATAAATGGCGTTGTTGATTTTCTGTAAATGTAGTCTGATTCACATTTCTCTATTCGATTGTCCTATTAAATCTTTCTGATATTATTCTTTAATAAAGAAGAGAAGAAGCCGTGGTTAAGCTTCTTGAAAGGTTGTGGTGACCTTAGCTATCAAGATAAATTGACTGCTGGCACCAGCTAGACTGTCTTACAAAAATGAACATTTCAAAAACATAATTTACGAAATAGAAAAAGTAAGATACCAGTGCTTTAATAAGAGTCGAAGAATTCTTCTTTGCTTACTTTAATACATTAGTTTAGTTTAAATGCTTTCGGATAGCAGAAATTGAATCGACTAATAGATCTTTCGAATCATGACCAAAAGCTATAAATAATGAGAAAAGGAGCGAACACATAAAAAGCAATCGCATCGCAAACTCCGCTCGAGAAGAGAACATGGCATGCAGCATCCGTCCCAGAAACCACCAAAATGCCACACTGCAACAATGAACAGCAAGCCAGTCAAAGGAAAGCTTTACGAAGAGTCTTGCCAAGGGAGCGTAGAACAAGCCACACAGTGCTACAAACATGGAAATTTCTGCAATAGCTCGTCTTATCAGGGAAGGAAACGGCAATTTGTATACAAACCACTCTACAACCAGAGATGGACCGCATCGCAACGATAAGACAAATAGACAGCGAGCAAGCAGAAAATATCGTCCAAACAAATGTTGTTCAGTCCATTCACTAAATAATTTAAACTCAGGCGATAAGATACCCTCCAAAGATAAGGAGAGAAGCTTTCGAACAACAGACACATTAGAACGAAACCAATCATACCAGGATCCTGGAGGTTGGACATGTGTTGAAGGCTCAGGATTGTCGACAACTGGACGAACCATCTCTTCCCCCACCATTGCTTTCATAAACTCAGTCAGTATATTTTCCAAACAGTCATTAAAATTTGTTTTGCATTGCACATCCTTTGCCCACCAAAGACCGATTGCCATCACCAAAACAGCAAAACAAAGGGAGTCCCAAAGTCTAATCTCCCACTGGATCTGGTTGATGATAAGTTCGTTTAATTGCAAAATCTTGCTATGATCCAGTTTTTGACTGTTGTGGCAACGAGTATTGAATGTCTCATCTTCTTTGAGAACGCTTTCACGTTTTTGAGAATAATTCTCCTCCCATGCTTCCAGATCGTAGCGCTTCTTCATATTATGAGCATATTCATTATCATTTCTCAGTCTTTCTAAGGTATCTTCATCAAGGCCCGCAGGAAAGTCCAACATCATTTGATTACCATTGCCAGGGGCTGAAAAGACATCTTTCAGTTCCAATTGTATACTTTCACATTGATCGTCTGGCAAGCTGGTAAGATGAAAAGACGCACCCAATTGTTCCCTAATTAATGTGATTGCAATTCCATCATGATAAAGTCTTTCGGTCATGGTAGCAGATAATAGAGCTGCCATAGTGCGCGCCTCCATAAAACGGCTCTTAGCATTGGCGATCGAATCTCGAATGCGGAAGTTCACGTGATGCTGATAGAGATGAACCCAACGCACAACGGTGTTCAACCTGTTTTTAAGTACATTGAACATGTTATTCAATCTCACAATCTCAACTTCGTCCTCGATTTCTGAAGACCAAAGAGAACCATACTTCACGTGATCACCATGCGGACGAGGAAGATCCGTTCCACGCTCATTCAGAAATTTTCTGAATTTGCCCAATCTTGTATCGAGCTCTTTACGAAAATCTGCATTGTCTATCATCCACAAACTTGAGTCAGACGAATCCCTCATCCCTTCTATCATATCTTCGAGCAATATTCCATAATCTCTTACTACAGATGAAATGCCGTCTTTGCCAAGGGATTTATAATAGCCAAATTTCTCTTCTAACTCACTCAACTTTTGCAACGCCTCTCTTACAGATGAAGCACGGGGACGAGCACGACCAAGTCTCATATTGCGCCTCACATTCCATACGCCATAGAGAAAGAAGACAACAGCAATCATCATTACAGCAATCTTCATCTCCCGATTGGGATCTTAACCAAAGCAAGAATTAAACTTCTTCATCCAATTCCACTTTAATTTTCATAAAACAAATTTTCTCACCTGGAGGGAAAGGAGGCCAAGGTCCAGGGAAAGGGGTAGGAGTAGGGACTGGCCAAACATCTTTACCAAAGCAAGAATTAACCTTCTTCATCCAATTCCACTTTAATTTTCATAAAACAAATATTCTCACCTGGAGGGATAGGAGGCCGAGGTCCAGGGAAAGGGGTAGGAGTAGGGACTGGCCAAACATCTTAACCAAAGCAAGAATTAAACTTCTTCATCCAATTCCACTTTAATTTTCATAAAACAAATATTCTTACCTGGAGGTCCACAAACGGCATAATCTTCTGCTCAAGCCAAATACACACACAAAGCAAGGCAAACAAGCTAGATGTAAAATATAACTAACTACCACATTTTGAGAATAAGTTCTCACCTGGATGCCATAGGCAATACCGTTGTTTTATGTCTTCTTTCATCTTTTCTTTTTCTAAATTCGTCTTTTCATGTTTACATTCTCCACCTTTCTCACTATCTTTACATCCCATTTCATCGCTATCTGTTAGTTTATGGACCATCGTCTCATTGCTATCGAATTCCTCATCATCTGGCAGCTTACGGACCATCATCCATTTGTCATGAACTTCTTCTTCCTCTGGCAGTTTACGGACCTCATCCTTTTTGCCACCAACTTCACGATATTCTGCTCAAGCCAAATCCACGCACAAGGTCAGACAAGCAAGCAAGCTAGATAGATAATATAATTAACCAGCAAATTTTGAGAACAGTTTCTCACCTGGATGCCACAAACCGACCACTTCTTCCCATTCAACTTCTTCTCGAATCATCACAACTTCTTCAACTTCCACCACGTGGACCTGCTTGCAAACATCCTCATTATCTTTACATTCTCTTTCATCACCATCTTCTGTTTGATTACCCACAGGGTCATCTATTTCATCCATTGTGGTGGAAGTTGTGAGACAGAGCGATCTCTGTTGCACAGAGGCCAATTTGGTGTATTCGTATTTCCGTGTCCTCTTCTCACCGAAACTGCCATTGTCGTGGTGAAAATTGTGTTTTGCGCAGGAATGGTGCTTCCAATTCCAACAACAACCATGAAATTGTCATGCGAAAAAGTAGTAATCTAGATGAAGTAGATGTTATCCACAGTTTAAATATCTCTATTTTTCACCACCTTTCTTCTCTACAAATATTCTTCCAAGATTGGACCAATCGTACCCTGTTTCTTGACTTTGTTCTCCATCACAACTACTCACAGACACTTTCCGAGCATTTCCCTACCCCTTCAGAGAGAGTCCAAGAAGAAGGCTGTGTAGGGGAATGTCTATGGGATTGCTCTGATTATGTTATTGAGCAGGCTGAGGTGGGGAGGAAGGACTTCTTGCCCTTCCTACACTCTCTGCTGGGACAGCCTCTAGAGGGACAGGTGGCGGAAGAGGAGGAACAGCGAATGAAAGGTCTGGTGGATCTACAACCCACTCTTTCCTTTGGGTCTGCACAGGGACTTCTGCTCTTACACCGGCTGTCTGGCACAGTGGATGAGGCTGAGGGAGGTGTCTCCTTACAGGCAGGTGGCGGTTCTGGCTGGGGGTTTCAACTTTATTGTGATGGAGATATTCTGATGACATCCGGAGCTGGCGGAGGAGGCGGATTCTATCTCAACACTTCATCAACTACCTTCAATTTTGGTGGTGGAGGTGGAGGAGGGTTGCAGTTTATCAACTCTTCTTCTTTCAACTCAAGTACATCACAAACATCTCAATCCGTTGGGGGTGGGGGAGGATGTGGTAGTTGTGATGAGGAGACCTTTCTATGCTCATCTCTGGGAGTGGAAGGGGGTCAGGCGATAACATGTGGGTTCAAGCGAGATGATGATGCCTTACAAGGAGAAGCCCTACTTGAGGTCATCACTGCTACACGTCAGAGTCTAGATCAATGTAATGATATCACTATTCAAGGTGGTGGAGGCGGAGGAGGAGGGACAGGTGCTTGTTGTTGGCCTTTTCGAATTGGATATGGATTTTCGTTTTCATTGTCGTCAGCTAGTTTAGATAAGGAACCTTCTGCTTCTTCTGCTTCTTCTGCTTCTTCTTCTCCGCTGTCATCGTTAGATAGTCTATTGGATGGAAATAGCACCAAAGAAAGTGATTCCCTTGAGTATACGGACTCATTGCATAGTAACACTAGTCATAGTAATGGTAGCGGTTTGGATGAGACGGGGTTAGGAACAGCAAGAGGAGGAGAAGTTGCGGGTGGTGGTTATGGTGATAACTATCGCTATCAATACGATATTGCAGGAAAGTTATTATTCTTAGCCAGTCAATCGTGTTCTGGATTTAGTGATTGGTGTTGTGTTACCACATCTGCCAAGGATATGATTTCGCGATGTTTGGAGGCTAACACCACGCGCGCAATCCTCACTGACCATCTGTTATCTGCTAATTGTACTTGGTTGCTTAACGATTATCCAAAAGTACAATGGCTACTTGTCTCTGATAATGCAGCTGTGTGTCAGAGACGAAGTGGATATAACTCAAGTGACTATAGTGCAGGGAATTCCACCAACACATTTTACACAAATACCACAGAGATATCTGAAGATAAGTTATCTGATTATGAGAGAGTTAACATCAGTTTACCTTCACTAAACTTTTCTTCTTTAAGAGAAGGAGAGATGAAGATGAGTCAGTATTTTGTTATCTATCTCAATAACCATGAGAATGATTGGCCCAATAGCACAACAACTAGTGATCATCAAGTCATTGACTTTTCTTCTTTTGCTGTCAATCTTGAACAACGATCTACACAAGATGAGAATCTTTTTCAATGTTTGGCATTGAATGGCGGTGATAAGGAACAGATTTCGTTGTTGCAATATTCTCTTCCTGGTATATATAATAGCTATGCTGTCAGCTCGCTGTCAGCTCCAGTGAGGATGGGTGGTGTCTACTTTTTCACTGTGGTGACTGTGGTTATCATTGTTCTGGCACAGTGTTATCATCTTAGGGTGAGGAGGAGGATTAGAGGTTTGGAAGAAGACTTGATGGAGGTGGAAGAAGGGTTAGTCTCGTACGAAAGTGCTGCGAGCAGACTATCATATGGCTCGATTGAAAAATGATCCGATGATGCCGCTTTAATACACAAGTCGCTGTTTTCACCACTTTGGTAACCACTTGCCATGTACTATATCAGCTAAGAGGAGATATTTAGCCAACAACATGGAGACGTCAGCTAAACCCATTGTAAGATGGGATATAGATTCAGGTCCGCAAGTTTTCTGGTCGCGGTGACACAGGAATTGTTGTGCTTGATTTTCGCGTCTTTGATCTATTAGAAGATTTGTTTTCGCTTTGCTTTGGAGTAGTTTTCAATGATAGGGAGGGATTTTGAGCTGGCTTTACTGTCCTTTATGAATGTCACTCTCAATGATAAAATAAAACCAAAAAGATGGAAGAAACTAAACATGCATGATTCAAAATTTCCACTCAATTACTAGCACTATTCTGTTTTGATGGTTTTGGAGAAAATGGAATGATAGCTATTCTAGAGAAGCGAGCACCTAACTCACTCATGCGCCTATGAGCAGATTTGTACTGCTCAAAGAAAAGTTCTCTATCATTAGCAAAAGCTAAGAAATGTGTTCGATAGTCTGGACAGTCCAACAGTGCTTGGTCAGTTGGCAGCCACAGCAATTGCTCATTGGAGGGGTCATCTAAAGGTCTACGGAAATAGCTATTATCAAACTGCAACCAATTCTTTGTCCAACTACATCCTCCAGGTATTCCAATGTCTTTGTGAGGTGGTTTCAAAGTCCCCTAGAAAATAGTTTGATGAGTCAAAGCTAATGCAGCCAATACAATGAGGGAGGTCTACTCACGTGTGCTTCAGCTGTCAGTTTTGTATAGATCGTTGCACCTTGGTCACCTGATGAGAATGGACAGCAACCTGATCGATCTTGGAAAGCTCGACCACAAGTATGTGCTCCCATCAAAGCTACAGCCTCTCGATTAGTCAATCCAAGTCGTTGAAAGATACTTCTTAAATGCTGTTCTGCACGCATTTCACCACGTGGATATGGTGGGAATACTTTTGGAAAGACAATGTTGGCTTGTAAATCTTCGGATGTTGGTGTATGAAAACTTGCACCATTGGCAATTCGATGTCGTACTTCTTCTTGTAAGGTAAGACATCTTAGATCAACATCCACATCCTCTCTACCATAACGTAGTTCTATATAGGGACCACCCAGACTATAGACGGCAGCTGCACCCGCCATTTGAATGAGATCTGCCCAGGAAATCAATTTCCCATAGCGACGCTTGAATGGTAATAAGATGGAAATAGCATTGACCATACCAGCATTAAAAGGTTCATTTAGTTCACTATCAAATCGTATACTCCCATTACAACCACCACAATATGGCCAATCAGAGATAGTATGATCATAAGTCACCGCATCTGCAAAAGCCAAACGTAAAAGAAAAGGTTGACAATGACTTCGATCCATCATCACAAGAAGTTCTTTCCAACATGATAATAGACTATATCGAAATCGTAAGTCAGAGAGTGGTTGAATTGATAATCGTACAAATAGAGTCAGTGTGATGACAAGGAGGAAGGAAATCGCAATTTGCCATCCTGTGAGGTGTGAGAGAAAATGAAATAGACTGACTTGTATATCATGTATTTGTTCTATAAACAAGATTTTAGCATATCTTATCTTTTCATCAACTTCATAAAATGCATATTCTAATCCAATATCAGCCATTCTTCCAAAAATGATCACAACAATAAGAACAAGAACAACAATTGCTTAGTCTATTTCCTGAACATAATAGCATTGTCAGCTATTATTGTGCTGCCTTGGGCAATATTGGGAGAGAACATTGTTAACTATTGTTACTTTGCGTGGTAAAAGCTGTTGTGGCAACGCTTGCCCCTCTGTCTTCTTCGTCTTCTGTCTTCGGTATCTGTTTGGACCAATCCGATCTTGCTCTCGATCCTCTCATTCTTCATCTTCGTTCACGACACACCCTTTCTGTTTTTCCTTAGACTAGGTCTTTACATACATTGCCGTGGTTTTTTAAAATATTGATTTCAGATTTTTTTTTCTTTCTTTCTAATTCTATGTGGAGAAGATGACAACAACAGCAACAGCAAATATGGAGAAATGGAATGAACTAAGTGAATCCATGCTGGATGCCAGCAATGACGAACTTATTACTAGTGTTATTGGAGAAGAAGAGAATGAGCTGAATTGGTCCGCAATCAAGAAACCTTTGAATGGTTCATCCAGTATGCTAAACGACCAGATTCTGCAACAATCTGTTCAACTCTATCCACCAACTCGTGATTATCTCTTGAAAGGAAATCACCCTTCACCACCAAGAAGTCGCTCTAGTTCCAGAAATAGCTCACCGATTGAGAGAAGACGTGAGCCATTGTCCAAATCTGCTGAATCCATGTGGTCACCTGAGATTGCCAGGAGTATTCATGATGTCCTTATCAATGACAGAGCCAGCTTGTCTTCTTCTTTATTAGCTAATTCCAAGTATACTGGAAGTAATGGAAATACTAGCAATAAAAAGAAAAGAGGAACAGTGTTGGGGTCCTTCTTACACATGGTACAACCAACAGACCCACGTGCCTTTACACATTTCACGGGGCAAGATATTACTACCATGTTGAAACAACTTGCACTCTTAGAGATTCAAATACGTGAGAAGAATCAACAAGATCGTGAAGTGTTGGAAGAAAAAATCTTGCGATCTTGGCATGCTGTCCATCAATTGGAAAGAAGCTTACAACATAACGAACTGGAAGATGAAGTGGCACAAGAGTTGGTCTATACTCACAATCAACTGAATCATCTATTGGGTTTAATGGATCGAATGAATACCTCACTTGTCCCTGTCTTTGAGAAGTTACACAGTTATCAAAATATGAAGAAGGAAGCCATCAAGAAAGAGAAGTTCATGAAGTCGATCAAGTCTTTTACCTTGCGTACAAAGACTAATCAAGAATATAGTGATAAGATATTGGCTTTAGAAGCTGCTGTAAGGAGATTGGATCGTATCAACGAGAAGAGAGAGAGGATGATGAAAACACCAGTCCGTGGAGAGGTAAATCGAATCAATGGCACGGGTTTGACTCCCGTGGCTTCCCCAATGGCTTCAGGTGGATGGAAAGGTGGCTTTGGTCGCAAATCGGCTGAAAAGCTAGACAGTGAGAAAACTCCTGTGCAGGTTGTGAACACTCCAAGCACGCCTCTTCGCTTTTCAAATGACGTCTATTCCAACTCTTTCTATGATGCGATTGGTGCTCGAAAGCTATCTGAAGCAGAGCTGACCTCAGGCAGTGAGGTATCTCGTGAAGTTGACTATTCTTACTTCGAAGGGGAGAAACGAGCCGAAGAATCTGAACTTTTGCAGGAGTCCGCTGAATCTTTACCTTTACCAGAGCCAGAACCCAGCCAACCTCAGCCTGTACCTGAGCCTGAGCCTGAGCCTGAGCTAGTGGTAGTTGAAGACCAACAGAAGGAAGTCGAAGCTGAAGTAACAGAGCCAGAGGATTTGCCAGGCGTTGATCTACAGGAAGATGTTACTGAAGATCTGACCGCATCTTATCCTCAACCTCCTAGCTATGAAGTTCCTACGGCTCCACCGAACAATACTTGGGTGCCTCCTCCCGTATATGAACCTCCAACCTCTGCGTTGGTGCAAGAGAACGTTGAAATGGAACAAACACAGGAAGTACAGGTGGAAACAGTGGAGGAGAAAGAGGATCTACCTCCTCCTTACAGTGAGAGCGAGGATGAGGCGCTTCCAGGTATCGCGTTAGACGATGAAGATGCTCCTATGCCCAATATAAACACTGCTATTGAAGAACAAGTATCACCTCCAGCTTATCTCGATGATCGACCTTCTCCAGCTCGAAGAGCCTTGTTGCTGGAAGACGATTCTGAAGCAATCGGCGGTGACCTTCCGCCACCACCTCCACCTGTAACTCCACCTTCAAGCATCCAGCCTAGAGGGAGCATTTTCGACTCTCCTTCCAAGATGGCTCTCAATACAATTTTTGAAGAGGAAACCTCACCAGCCAATGATGGTCTTTCTCCCAACCCCAAGTCGCCTGCGGCTTTTCTGCCAGCTTTTCCATCATCATTTGAGCAAACTGATGTACCTGGGTATGATCATGTTGAGATCTCTGTTTTGGACGTTCCAGATGATGTGTCAGTTCTGAGTGGCAGTGAAGTGGGTTCTGTTACCTCCTCTGTTGTTCGCAAGAAGCGAAGACCAAGCATCAAAGGACTGGTGAAGAGAACCAAGTCTCTTCTCGGCATTGCACCAAAGAAATCAGAGTCAGACCTCCATGGTGCTGCTGAGGCTGGTAGTCAAAGTGCATCACGCAGACCAAGTGCTTCAGCTGATTCCGTTGCTAGCCAGTCGCGCAGACCGAGTGCATCGGGCGATTCCACCAGCCAGCTAGCATTTGAAGGTATCGCTGTGGAAGCAACGGATGGAGGGAGTGTGAATGGCTCTAGCCAACAAACCTCTTCGCCTGCCCGCCCTCGCCGATCGTCCAAGGTATCCTCCCTCTTGAAGAGACTGTTTTAACGGATTGTAGAATGATGGGCGAGAGAGAGATGCTAATATATTTGTATGTCAGAATCATGTGAAGCATGTGAAGTAATGCTTGTTTAACTTTCAAGAAAGAAATATTGGTTTCATGGGAAGAGAAGGGAAGGGTTACTTCCTCAACCACAGGCAACAACAAAGTGGTGGAAGTTGGTAATTTAGTAGACAAGGAAGTAATTATGGTTTAGACAGGGAAAGAGGGAAATTGACTAGTTGGTCTTGGTGCTTTTCTTCTTTCCAGAAGATGACTTTGGAGTAGTGGCCTTGTTTTTGCTTTCCTTAGCAGTAGGTGCTAGTTTGCCTACTTCATCACTCCAAACCACTTTATTACGATTGAAGAAAGGCCAGTCAGGAATACAAATCTGAGCATTCAACAAAGAAATCAACACAGTGAGCAAGGTCAAGAGAGAAAGAGAGAGAGAGACAAGAAGAAGGGAAGGTCCAAAGCAAGAAGGAGCAAGAGCTACTCACCACAAGTGAAAGACCTAATCCTATTGCCCATCCTTTGCATGTCAAGAAAAAGTCATTCTGACTATATCCTACAAACCATGCAATAGCTCCAAAGAGAATGACTAGAATAGTATAAATATATTCACAGAGTTGTTGTCCTTTATAATCCATGATCGTTTATAATTAGATTCTATAGCTAAGCCAAAGAAGAGAATAATAAAGCCAAGCAACAACACTGACTGACTCTTCTCCATGCCCTTTGTTGATGACCCCAACCCAGACTGATTTAGACTAGACTAGCAGTTTGGAACCACCAGCGGTTTTCGGAATTTTGATAATTCGAAAAACAGAGTCAATCAACCGATTGACAAATGTGCGGATTTCCTAATTTCCTAATTTCCTGATATCCGAAACTCAAGCACCGCCACACCTGTTCTAACTCCAACCTTGACAGAAGAAGTTCTGATTCCAACCCCTCCGTCCAACCTCTGGCCTCATCATCTCCTCACACTCACAGCGACATCGACACAATTGAATCCCTCCTGTCCTCAGGCTGTTCACTTAACACACAGTAACTATTAAGATGTTCAAGGTTCTTTTGGCTAACTCTAGACTCGCTGGCTTGGCTGCTGTCACCACTGTCTTCACTGGTTTCCTCACCTACGGCCTCAACACTGCTGCTGGTAAGCTACTACTACGACTATTAACCCATCCTGTCAGGATCGATGTACTCATTTGTTCTATTCTATCATCCTATTCCTAGATCGCAAGCTTCCTGCCTATGCCTACAAGGTCTGGCGCCTCGACAATTAAACCACATGATGTATGATCTTGTGTGTTCCTTCTTCCTTCCTGTACTTTCCGCCATATGTCTCGTTACTTTTTCTTGGTCGCCGCGAAGATGATCGAGAAAGTCTTTATTGTTATTCACGATTGTTTCATTAGTTGACTCATCTGAAGAAGGACTTTCTGCTTTGTAATTGCATAAACCACTCAGTTTTGTTCCACTCCAAACAATGACTTGACTGTCTTAGTCTATCTCACACTATTCACTCTAGCACACCTTCACCTAGACTAGTCCACAGTTAAATGGTGTTGATAGTAGTTGTTATTGAAATGGACCCCAGAGCTCTAACAGCCACAGGTTTGTGTCGGAACACCACCAGTACATAATGTGACGGTGACAGTGCCCAGTCAGTCGGTCAAAGTTACATGACAGTGAGACAAAAGTTAAAACATTACTTTAAAGCCTCTTCTTTAAAGCCCATAAGAGAAGCGTCTGACGTGACTAAAGCTGTTAGTCTATCGGCTGAGAAACGAGTGGTAGTGATAGACTTGACAAGCATTAGCACTTTCACTTGGTGGTTCTAACACTAATAGTAAATAGTCTGTCTTATGATGAGCTTTCGTAGGAACAACAACATCTCCACATTGTAACTATCATAATGAAAACTAATCATACTACTAGTAGTAGTAGTAGTACTGTACATTTTATGAAGGAAGTAGTAGTTACAGTTATTTGAGTTATATCAACATATTAATACTATTGATACTACTGATAGTATAATAGTAGGTCTAGTTAAAAGCGAGCAATACAACGAGGCAAAACTCGTGATAGTAACAATCGATTAGCTACAATCTCTTCTCGACTAAATGCATTGCGTTCTAACCAAACTTCTCGTAGATGAGTTAGATTTTTCCAATCATCTGGTAATAATCCATTAATAGAATTACCAGAAAGATCCAAATATTCTAGACCATGTAGTAAACATAATGAGGTTGGTAATTGTCCTGTAAGACTATTACCACGTAAATCTAGACGAACTACTATACCTCTTCCATCTACCCATACACCATACCATTGTCCTACTGACTCAGTTGTATTCCAATGATCTCGATTTCGCCAATGTCTTCCCATTGTAGACTCAAAGATCTCTCTTAGAGCTAATCGTTGGATATCACAACCAACTCGTTGTAACTGTCGATGAGTAAATAACTGACAGGTTACAAGTTCTAATTCTGAAAATCCTCCAGCAAGTAATGCCGCAGCATCAAAACCAGCAGCTTTACATTGAGTTAGAGAATAACCAGCTTTACGTAATTCTAATACTGTTAGATGACATTGCCAAGCAGCTGTAGCAAGTGAGGTAGTAGTAGTAGAGGATTGTCCACCCTGACCATTACCATTACCATTACCATTACCATTACCATTACTGTTATTATTACCATTAGAATGACTTGTTGTTGACTCTTTGGTTACTTGTAATAATGCTTGAGCTGTACTAGTTGTAACAGTAGCATTATGTGCTTGTGCTGCAGCATATTGTGCATTTCTTAATTGTTTGAAATGTTGTAACGGATACCCTGCAGAGAGAAGTTGTGGCCAGGAATAGCATTGAGATTCCCATAGTTGAGGTAGAGAGAGACCTAACACTCGTAAGGTACGTGGTAGAGCAAAATCTAAATCTTCTAATTCTCTTTCTAAGTCAATTGCAAACTTTATTTCATATTCTATGATATTCTGAGATTCTAGTAAGGCAATGGGTAGTGGAGGAGCAGCAGGAGGAGGTGGTGGTGGTGGAGGAGGAGGAGGTCGAATAGGAGAACGTACAGAGTGTGTATGATTAGCAGAGCAACTATCTACACTATGTACACTAGCTGAACCACCACCACCTCCTCCTCCTCCACCACCTCCTCCTCCTCCTACATGATATGGACTAGCAGGTAGACTATTCATACCAGTACGTTCTTTAATAATACGAAAAGATAATCCAGGCCATGTCTTATAAACTGATCGCATTAAAGCCATATTTTGTGCTCTTACTACTAAAGCAGCTAACGAACTTTCTTCACGTTTTAATGGTTGTTCCCATAATCGATTACTTAACTGATCTAACCCACATTGAACATTAAAACTCTTCTCTCCTATATGAACATGTCCATCACTATGTTGTTGAGGTAGACTATATAATGCTTGTTTTACCATTCCATCTATTTCTTCTAGATAAGCATGATTAAACGAATGAATCTTACGTCGAATATCTTCCTTTTGTCGTAATAGATCTTGTAATGGACTATATAATGCTTCTACACTATCTTCTTCTTTCATCATCTTCTTGTTCTTCTTCTTATGACGATGATTGTTAGTATTACTATTACGATGAGTTACACCATCTCCTCCTCCTCTTCCTATCATAGTATTATCATTATCATCATCCTCCTCCTCATCATCATCATCGTCATCATCACTATAACTATCTATACTTTCATCTAATCGACGACTAAGTTGATCATCTTGTAAATGTCGTTCACGAAAGAGAGAAATCCGTTGAACAAGATCTTCAGCACGAACAAGTAAGTTTTGTACTTTAGCAACTAACGATTTTCCATTTATATTGCGATTTTTACCTTCATACCCAACCATCCCTGCAGTCATTGTATTAACACCATTATTGTTATTGTTATTGTTACCATCACTACTACTACCAGATACTTCTTGTTGATGTTGATGTTGATGTTGACTTTTTAATTTCGTTAAATCTCGTAAAGCAAGTCGAATTCTACTAGCAAGAGTTGAACCAGTTGTTGTTGATTTACCATGTGTTTGATTGCTATTATTGTTATTGTTGTTGTTAGTAGTAGTAGTATTGCCTTGAGATGAACTGTATTTATTCAAAATAGGATCAACTAAAGCTAAATCAAGATTTAATTGACAATCTAATGCTTTTAGAAATGCTTTTAAAAAGCGATATTGTTCACGTCCCCAACTTTGTCCATTCATTGCATTATTATTAACATTCATCTCATTATTACTATTGGAGGGATTATTACTATTACTGTTATTGTTGTTGTTGTTATTGTTAGTTGACATCATCATCATAGTAGTTGTTGTTGTTGTATTAGAATTACCAATACTTCGTCTGATAGTAGTTGAACTATTGTTATTGTTATTATTATTGTTATGTTTATAGAGAGTCTTATAATGACTAAGATGAGCATTAAGAGCATCTTGGAAAAGAGAAATCTTCAATAGAACTTCAATCAGAGCAAGATTACACGGAATAAGATAAACCATCATTTGTGCACAAACACTAGCAGCTTCTGTTTTCAATAATGCAGCAGAAACAGGAACAGTTGAAGGAGGAGGAAGAAGAAGAGAGTTCGTAGCATTATTGAAACACTCTTTTGATTCATCTGTCCCTCCTCCTATTACTCCTTGTTGTTGTTGTTTGGTTGTTGTGTTATTGATTGTTGATGATCGACTAATTGCAAGTAATTGTTCAATAATATTCTTTAATAGATGTTGTTGTTGAGAATCAACAGAGAATGCTAAACAAAGTGTTCTTGAATATTGATAAAGTGTTTGTAAATCAATTCGATCAAGAAGTGTGATAACACTTGCTGGGTGTGATCCACTAGCACCACTACCACTACCACTACCACTACTGCTATTACCACTGCTATGACCACTATGTTCAATCTCACTCATAATACGATGATATTTATCTAATAGATTCTCAGCAGCAGAGAATATCTCTTCAGGTCGTTCATAGACTAAACTCTTCCCTAATGATGCTTTCACTTTACTGATCATATCAATATTCTGTTGATGTCGTTGACAAATGATTTCTAACAAATTAACAAGATCATAATTGTCAAGTGTTGGTAATATGGAAGTTTCTAATCCAGTAGACATACCAGAAGGTGCTCGACTTTGTTGTTGTTGTTGTTGTTGTTGTTCTGGAGTTGTTGACAACTGCTGCCTGCCTGAGAGAGTCAAACTCTGTCTTCTCTTTGCACCTCCACCACCACTACTACTACCAAGAGCTGCTATACCAATCCCCATTCCACTAATTGATGTACCATTAGCATTAAGAGATAAATCAATTAATCGATATGTTCTTAATACACCAGGTCGTAAAGCATCTCGTAGAGAATCAAAGAATGATTTAAATAATGTTGGTAACTCTTCTAATGATAAAGTCTTTGCAATAGTTAATGAGATAAAAGGAGATGGACTACTACCATGAGGATGATGATGTTGATGATGAGTCATATCAACATTGTGATTTACAACTGACTTTCTTCCAATAACTATAGGAGATTTTTTGATTTGCTCTTGACTAAATGAACTATTATGACCAATCTTATTAATAGTGTTATTATGGTCTGCTGACGATAGAAGAGAAGAGGAGGATGGTTGTAATAACATCATCAATGGACTCATTTCTCCTCCTGGTAGATCAACTAAATCAGGTAAAATAGCAGATTTTCGTCTTTGATTAGTACTTGTATTTTCTTCTTTATTTCGATTATCATCTCCTTCTTTATTACCATCTTTACCTGATGAAGAAGGAGATGATTTTGTTACAGCTTCTTGTATTTCTGCTAAATTTAATGTTGCTTGTGATAGTGTACGTTTAATAGAAGAAGTAAAATTCATCACAGTTTCTGCAATTTTACTTTCTTCATCACTTAATCGACTAGAAATATTACGTGGAAGAGAATTTGGTGTACTTGCACCTTTTTCACGTTCTAATGCTTGTACTAAATCAATACGACTACGTTGTCTTTCCATAGCAGATGATTTTCGAATACTTTTAGGTCGATGAGAAGGTGTCATAAGAGATCCTGCTGTACTATAGACACTTAATGTCACTGAATCGTCATCTTCGCGACTTTCATCACCAGGAGACATCATTAATAAAAAGTCATCATTAACAACACGATCTTGTCCATCTTTTGTCCAAAGAGAGACAACAGAACCTTCTCGTGGTGTACTTCTTGGTAATGCTGTAATTGCTGAACGTTTACGTGGAATACCTTGAAATTGGAAACTTTCAATAACTAAAGGTGAAAGTTCTTGTGGTAAGGAAGAACTTCTTTGAGGTGGTGAAGTGCTGCTAAAAGGAGAGATAGTAGATCCTCCCATAGGAGTTGAAGATTGTAAAGAAAGGACTCGCTTGGAAACTGCACGACTAAGAGATCGTTCATTTGTAGCAGAAGTTGACATATTATTATCTGATAACACAGGAGATGGCGCCATTACTGATGATGATGATTGTGGTGGTGGAGTGAGTGGTGGTATATCTTCATTTGCTTCCTCTAAGTGTTCTTTCTTTAATATACTTTGTCGACGAACTGCCTTGAGGACATCAACACCTTGTTCTTTATCTTGTAATGCTCTTTTTAATAAACTCTCTGCATTAGCTTGTAATTCCATAACTTTACGATTTGTTGTTTGTGGACTTGATTCTCCTCCTCCTGTGGTTGTTGTTATTGTAATAGAAGGAGGAGCAAGTGGTAGTGGTGGTTGTAGTGGTGCTGAAAAACTATTCCGATAATGTTCTGATGCATTTTGTAAATATATTTCAGCTAGTTTGCTTGGTCGACGAGGCTCTTGTCGTACTAGAAGAGATTCTTTCTCATTCTCTGCCTCTGAAAAATTATCAATTTTCTGTAATAACGAATGTAAACTCTGTTTTGAGTTACTTTCTGTTGAGTTATTAGATGGAGTGGGTGAGATAGAAAAGAAATTACTTCCATTATACTGAGTTGCATTCTGAGGACTTGATTGTCGTAAATCTAATGTTGTCTTGGTTTGTGCTGTTGTTGTTGATGATGACGAGATGGTTAGAAGAGAAGATCGAGGTGAAGGGACAGGCCGAGGACGTGGTGATACCACTTGAGAAACAACATAAACATCACCTTTTGTTTCTCTTTTCAATTCTAATGGATTGTTGTCATTACCAGAGAGGATATGAGACTTCCTCATACTCCCAGGAGACATAGGAGGAATATGTGAGATTGAATTATCTTCTCCTTCTTCACTTTCAAAGAGCATTTGAAGAGGTGTTCTTGCACGATCTTTTGGAGAACGAGGGGAAAGTGCAGGTGGTGGAGGTGGACATGACAAGAAGCCACTGCTACTAACTTGCACGACCTCTTTTGTTGGGAGTACACCACTACTGGGTGACTTCCTGGGAATATTACGGAAAACTTCTGATTCATCAAATCGGTCAATAGATTGAAAAGGTGTAAGTCGTTTCGAAGGAGTAGATGATTTCAGTTCATCTGAAATGTTAGACTCCATCATAGCAGATGGTTGTTCAACATGACTGAATAATAATGCTGCAGCAGATGTGGATGGTGGACGAGATGATAGCGTATGATGAGAAGAGAATGACTTTTCTGATGAAGCAGGACTTGGAGGAAGGGAAGAATGCGATAGATCACTTGTAATAATATTATCACTTGTCATAGTTGATCCCACACTAAATCGAGTAATCATATCACCAGTAGGTGTCATTGGAGACACTTGCAAACTATTCAACTTTGAACCACTCCCTTCCGCAGAGAGAGCGGACTTTCCTTGTACCTCAGGAAGAGAAATAGTTGTAGCAGTGCTCACTTTTGTATGAGACGGTGAAACATAAAAGTTGTCATCATCTTCGATAATCAACTTGTCAAGCTTCTTGCCTTTCAGCAGTCGCTCTGAAAGTGCCGACTCTTCACTTGTGCTATTAGTGAGGGTAATGTTGCTCTGCTGGTTCGCTTCCGTAATCTTAGACATTTGCTTCACGATATCATTGACAGGCTTGTTGTTGCTCTGCATTGGACGTGATGGAAGAAATGAGGCACCAGATGGTTCCCCTTTGTTCAAAGAAGAATACTCATTAATTATAGACAAGTTTCTTGAAGCAAATGGGCGATGAGTAATTCCTTCCTCAGCTGGCGAATCAACCTGACCATTGTCTTCATCTGACTGAGGCTTCATTGTAATTATGTCTGCGGAATAATCGACAACAGATTGATCATATAAGGCAATTTCATTGTGTGCAGTCTCATCATGTGCAAAAGGTTTGTGATTGGCAACTGGCATGCCCTCCTCTTGTTCAACGCTATAGGATTCATGGTCTGTATCAGTTGTTAGTGGACCGCTAGTTGGGTGGTTGCTAATAGAGGATGGGGCCAATCTGTCATCATCATCACTACTGTCAGACATATTAGCTGCATAAAAATCTATTGTATCATCAGTCTCCACAGACGGTGCTAAGCCATGATCTATTTCTTTAGGCTCTTGTTGTAATGAGTTCGGAGGGTTTTGATCACTAACGGAGGATAATACGCCTTTTTGACAAAATGAAGAGGAGGCATTAGCATCCACTTGGTCAACATCATCGTCATCATCATCACTACTGTCAATGTTGGCAAAGTGAAAAGGATTCGAAGAGAGGACTTCCTCCTCTGCTGGTTGATTTAGATGTTTGTCATGCTCTTGGTTATCATCACTGCTATCTGATGCATTCGCAGCGAAGAAAGAAGCTACAGAGGTCTGATCTGGTGGATGTGGTGGAGATGACGTAAGCTTGGGTTGGTTGTGATCATGTTCATCATCACTGCTATCAGACACATTGGCAGCAAAGAAAGAAGCAACTGATGCTTGATTAGGTGCAAAGGAAGTAACATTCGGTTCCTCATCATCATCGTCACTGAGTTCCGCATTGGCAGCAAAGAATGTGTTCGCAGTTGATATCCTCTCATGATTAGAGGTCGAAAGCGGAGCCTTGCTGACTTCTTCCTCAGAGCTATTATCATCTTTTTCACTGTCAATATCAACAGCATCTGGTAGTTTAGTGTTTGGTTCAATAGATTGGTTTTGACTTCTGGGAGTGGTGGCCAGAAAATGCATCAGTTGAGAGCGACGATTTCCCAATGGATTGTTGAGAACAATAACTTCATTCTTTGAATTTTGCCGATCATCAACATCACTGGAATCATTCGCAACAATATCTTCATTGTCATCGACATCTAGTCCATGAGATGCAGCTTCTTCCAATTCTTCGGGTGATAATCTGTGATTTTGCGAAGTTGGTATTGGAGGTGGTTCACGATCACTCCTCGTAGGTGTCGTACTAGAGAGGCAAAAGAGAGTAGAGGAGGGTAGGGTAAGTGACTATGACTGTGGGTTGACAGGGAGGGACGTGATTACCTTCTTGCTCGACTAGCACGAAACATCTTCTTGAGAGTATTATACCTATTCTTCGAGCTCATCCTTAAAATGAATACAACTACAATCTAACTTGAAGTAAGTCACAATCAAGTTTAAGTTCTTCTTCTACTAGTCTAGTTCAGGGTGATAAAAGGCAACACAGTTAATCGTTAGAATCGTCTGGCAATATTATTGTTTGCGAGGGAAGGCCCGGTGTGTCACTGTGTGGACTGCTGCCCGTGAAACGGTCATTTTGGCATGAAAAGAAGAAATTAGTCGTGATATAAATAGTAGTAGCAACAATACCATTGCATTGATAATAGGCACTCGGTAATGTGGTAAAGTAGCCTGTATATGGTTTTGTCTAGCTTATTCTTCTTCTCCTCCTCCTTCATCATCATATAATGGCGACATTAACACGAGCAACAGGAGAAGAAAGTCTCCAAGTTTATGTCCGTGTACGACCACCTATTTTGAAAGAAGTTCAATATGAAAGCTCTGTGATTGTACAAGGTGATAATGCTATTAGTATCATCTCCGAGAATCGTGAAGCAAGTTGTAGTTATGATCATGTCTTTCATGAGATCACAAGTCAAGATGAAGTTTTTCAATTCGTCAAACCATGTCTTGTCGATGTTCTCTCGGGAATCAACTCTTGTATCTTTGCTTATGGACAAACTTCTTCAGGTAGGATGATATCTTTCTCTCTCATTGCCAAACCTCACCCTGTATGCTAACACCACCAAAAACAACAAAAAAAACGAAAACAGGCAAATCCTACACGATGATTGGACCTAATGGTGGAGTGGATATCTTACATTGTGATAAAGATGCTTGGGGAATTTTGCCACGTGCATCAGAGTTTCTTATGGGTTATTTACAAGATAAAGCCTCTGAAGGCTTACTCACCTATGAGGTGAAAGTATCCTTCTTACAGATCTACAATGAAAACCTTTATGATCTCTTACGAGATAGTGGACCTGCTATGGATGAACGATTATTACCATTTGAAAAAGATAGAGAAGATTTGAAAATACGTGAAGCACTTAAACCTCGCAGTAAATTAGCCTCAACAAGAGAACTTCCTAAAGAAGTTTATGTCTCTGGTTTGAGTGAATTTCGTGTCGAAACAAGTGAAGATATTTTGAAAATCCTTACTATTGGAACAGCCAATCGTTTGACACGATCAACTGATTTCAATTTAACATCATCACGAAGTCATGCATTATTAACATTAACTTTTGAGATTGAATCACAAGTTGAAAGTGGACAAACATTAATTAGTCGATCAAAATTAAATCTAATCGATTTAGCAGGATCAGAAAAATTACCTTTTATATCGTCCGCATCAGATAATAATCCCAAACATGTCAAAGAATTGAGTGCAATTAATAAATCATTATCTGCTTTAGGAAATGTAATTTCTGCTTTAGCTTCCTCTACACGTACTCATATACCTTATCGAGATTCGAAACTTACTCGTATTTTACAAGATTCTTTAGGTGGTAATACAAGAACTGTTTTAATTGCTTGTATCGCACCAACTATCTTACATACCATGGAAACAATGAGTACTTTACAATTTGCTGAACGAGCGAAAAATATTAAACTATCCGTTAAAGCAAATACGTTAGTAGATGATAAAGTAACATTAGCTAAAGCACAAGCTGAGATAACAAGATTAAAAGCATTATTAAGTCATGCAATGAAACAAATAGAAGAAAAGAATGGTGGAGGAGATTCTTCAAATCTTATTAATGCTTCAGAATTTGAACGTCTTGTAGTAGAAAATGATAAACTCAAACAAGAGAATATTACTCTTAAACGACTAGCTAAAACTCATTCTTTAGCATCATTTGATGATATGAGTGTTCAATCTAGATCATCTCGTAAGACAGCAAATCGTTCACCTGCTGATCCTCGTTCATCACAACATCGAGATCGATTAGGAAGGAAACCAGGATTCCTATCAGGAGCCAATCGCTTCACCTATGGTAAAAACTCTGAGTTCTTTGGCGCTGGTGCTGGTGGGGGTGGGGGTAGTAGTAGTAAGTCAGATATCAAGAAGAATAGATCACCTCTACGAGCAAGGAAATCATCTTCCAGTGATTGGGAATCAGGTAATGAAAACCTCTTCTATCTTAGATAACGAACTACTTGTCCAGAGAATTGACATTTCTTCTTCCATATCTCTTCCAGACTCTGATCGAGAAGGAGAACGAGGAGTTAGAGGTGGATTGTCTAAGAGGTCGTATGAATCTCCCAGTGCATTCATTCGTAGACAACAACAATCTTATTCAAAGGAAGCCAAGCAACAGTCTAAATTCCACAACAAATTGTTCAAGTAAGATAGAATACTTCAACTATTACTACTAAATGGATTGTATTTCCCATGATATTCATTGTTGCTATTTGCTTGTTAATAGAGCAATTAATGATCGACAAGTGGCTGAATTAAATATATTGATTGAAGATGCACAACGGAAGTTGATTGAACAGCAGCAGCAACAACAACTGCAGCAACAACAACAATTCATGCCAACATTAGCACCTAGTAGCAATGAGACTCAACAACAACATCAAATGATGATGATGATGCAACCTCAGTGGCCCATGGGATATATGAGTCAACCTATGGCAGGTAACTATCCTCCCGGCATGAATACTCCCGGCAATATCCCACAGCCTGTTTCATATGGACAAGCCAACGGCATGCTTCCTATGTTTCCCAAAGGCGGAAATCTTGGACCAATACCATATCCTACTCCCTCAACCATGAATGCATATCCATTCCAAATAAATGGCATGATTCCTAATAGCTTATCGAATATGTCTCCCATTGACCCACAGCTGGAACATCAAAGCGAATTTCTTCCACTTGGCGAAGATGAAGGAAAGCATATTCCTATTATAGCAATATCTTCACGAGATCAACAACAATCTCAGCTGGTTGATCATCGCTCTTCTTCATCCAATCAAGGAGGGTATTCAAATAGACAACAACCTTCTAGTAGTAGTTCGTCTACTAAACCACCTCTTCAGCCTGTAGTCAAGCAACCTATTCCTGAACCTATTGAACCTCCAGTGAATCGCATCTTTCTAAGAAAATCTGGAAATAGTGCTGGTAGTAATGGAAATAGCAACAATGTGACAAATCATGGCTTCACTCCCAATGTTGGTCATGGTAGCAATGGTTTTGTTGGGGGAAGCCCTAATCCTCTTCCCAAACTTACTCCAGTGCCAGAAGATAATGGCAGTAGTCATCCCGCTAGTGGAACCACGTCATTGTTTGCAAGTGCCGTCAACATGTACAGCAATGCTTCCAAAGCTTCTCATATACTCACCGACATGGTGCGCAATATAGGCAGTCGTAATAACAGTAAGTGATAATCAATTTGTATTTCCTTTCTTTGATACAACATGATGAATCGTGATAATGGATCTAATGAATTGTGTTGCAGGTAATAAAAGTGATGACCAAGGAGTTGTACCAGTCAGTCTCACAAGTTCTGCAGATGATATTGGCAGAGCCATTGAGATGTTTAGCTTTCGCTTCAATGCCTGGGATAGGATTGATATATTAGACTATGAGCCTTCGAAGCGTTTGCATAAATGCCAGTTCCCCAATGGTAGCATACAATGGCTCGATCTCACCAAGAAGCCTATTCGAAGTATGCAATAACCTCTCAACAGTTCTTAGTGTAAATATCGGTAAACATTTCCAACTTAACGAAATTAACGCTTTTTTCGAATATATCTTGGCGTTCAATACTAGTAGCTACTGTACATTTCAAATACTTCAATAGAGTGTGAGAAGGATGAGATTGGATGAACTCACAACTGGAGAAAAGCAGGTCACAATTTCCATTTACAATTCTATACAATTGCCTCAAGACCTCAACACCTATGACTATTTATACACAAAATCAAATCAAGAGGTCTTTAACATAGGCTCGCAAGTAGACTAAGTAAGCGATTTCATCCACACAATCCTTTAGCTTGCATTTATTGATTGGACTGGTTAGAAGTAGAAGATATATAGGAACCTAAGGTTTCATCAGGACCCCAAGGGACACCTGATGTTCTCAATCTTGGTCCAGCAAGATTCACTCCTTTATTTGACTCTGGTAAATCCTTCTCAGAAGAAGGAATAGAAACAGTGTGACGTTCAGATGCCAATTTAACTGCATAGAGATTTAGTGGAATATCTTCCTTGATTCTCCATTCTAATGCAATAACAGGGACAGGTCCCTTGGGTCGAACAAAGACAGAATAAGTTAGTTTTGTCTTGTAACGATAACAATTTTGTTGCAATACATTATCAAATTCCACTACACGACTGTGATATTTCAATGTCCAAGCACCATCAAATGCATCCAACATCTTAGACTCTACTAATTTGAATCTGATCTTCCATTCTTGAGCTAATTTCTGCTCTTCATCACGTTCTTCAGACATATCCATAACAACAGCTGCACGGAAGTCAAAACCAATGATTTTCTGTGCACCTTCCTGAAACAATCGTGTCTTTCCTTGAGGCCCAGGTACCAGATAGCTTTCAACTAAGTTAGGAATATGCTCAGAGAGATGATTATAATCTGTGAGAATCGACCAAACGACATCCATGGGACTGTCGATGATGATATTAGCAGAGATACGTCGTGTATTGAGACTAGGTGCTTCAATGGCCACGTCACTCATTTGCTTACCAAGCTAATCACAGAACAACAAGGAAGAGATAGAGAGGAGTAATGAGAAGAAGAAAAAGAGAGTGGTGGGGATGGCTGCTGACTCACTCACCTTGCGCAGGTCATTAGGATTATTGAAATCATAGGCCATGGACAAAACACTTGCTGGTGGAGAAGAATAAGAAGAAGAGACGGACCATCCTGTAGGATCTCTACTCATAGTCTTCCTTATACTACTAGATCGACTAGCAAGATGGAAAGGACAACAACCTGGAATAGAAATCCACAACACAACTACTAGCACAATCCAAGACAACGACATCATCAACAAGTCAGAATTTCTCCTTTTTTCTCTTGAATTCAATCAGATATATTGGATAGGATGATTGTCTAAGCAAGTAAGAATAGATAGACGCTAACAAGAAGATAAGAGTTGAATCACAGGTGACAATCAGCAAGGGAGGAGAAGAGACTTGTTGTCAATCTTGTTGTTGTCATGCTTGGCATGCATTGCTTGGCGAATGACACACCATTGACAACTCCTCTCAAACCCACAATTTAAGAGTTATTAGTCGACTTTTCTGAAAGCGAAGTTGCACCACCATATTCTGTTTCTTGTTGTTGTTGCTTACACAGCATCTGCTGATGGTTACAGTATTTGTTGTTTGCTACTTACACAGTAAGTAGCTAGTCTTATGAGTGAGAAGAAAGATGATGACATCTGATGATAATAATCCTACCACCAGATTAATACTGTACCATAGAGCTTTGAGGCGGGATTCAGGTACCAATTAAAGAAACTGAGGAATTGTCAGTTAAAAGAAGATGAGAACCTTTAAAGAAGAACAGGTGAGAGAGTCGGAGATTTTCCTTCTCTCTCGTATATTAAGGTGATTTACCTTAATATAATAGTTGTAGGAGAACAGACGTTAATCACAATAAAAGATTCTAAATACATGACAAAGTCTGCACCCTACGTATTTACATAACTACAGAGAAAAAGCTTAAATAAAGTTAAGGAAATACGTAAATGCAATAAGGGTTGCAGGCAACACTACAGCTTGCCTCCTTGATCATCAACCAGAGCTGGAGAGGGTCCTTGCTCCTCTTTGCTCTCTCATAGGCATCGAATTCTTCGAGCTTGTATTGCATAGATAGATCACAACTAGCCCATAATATGTTAAACATAGTCACTTTTGCGTCTTCATACTCGCCTTTCTTCTTCACCCACTGAGTGATCGTGGCTGTGGTTTCAGCCTTGAAAATGGCTATCCTCATTTGAGGTGTAACAGCCGTAGCAGCCGTGCCATCGCCTGTGACCTGACTGACTTGGTCTTGAATGGTAACATCATCGCCTGAGGCGGGATTCAGGTACCAATTAAAGAAACTGAGGAATTGTCAGTTAAAAGAAGATGAGAACCTTTAAAGAAGAACAGGTGAGAGAGTCGGAGATTTTCCTTCTCTCTCGTATATTAAGGTGATTTACCTTAATATAATAGTTGTAGGAGAACAGACGTTAATCACAATAAAAGATTCTAAATACATGACAAAGTCTGCACCCTACGTATTTACATAACTACAGAGAAAAAGCTTAAATAAAGTTAAGGAAATACGTAAATGCAATAAGGGTTGCAGGCAACACTACAGCTTGCCTCCTTGATCATCAACCAGAGCTGGAGAGGGTCCTTGCTCCTCTTTGCTCTCTCATAGGCATCGAATTCTTCGAGCTTGTATTGCATAGATAGATCACAACTAGCCCATAATATGTTAAACATAGTCACTTTTGCGTCTTCATACTCGCCTTTCTTCTTCACCCACTGAGTGATCGTGGCTGTGGTTTCAGCCTTGAAAATGGCTATCCTCATTTGAGGTGTAACAGCCGTAGCAGCCGTGCCATCGCCTGTGACCTGACTGACTTGGTCTTGAATGGTAACATCATCGCCTGAGGCGGGATTCAGGTACCAATTAAAGAAACTGAGGAATTGTCAGTTAAAAGAAGATGAGAACCTTTAAAGAAGAACAGGTGAGAGAGTCGGAGATTTTCCTTCTCTCTCGTATATTAAGGTGATTTACCTTAATATAATAGTTGTAGGAGAACAGACGTTAATCACAATAAAAGATTCTAAATACATGACAAAGTCTGCACCCTACGTATTTACATAACTACAGAGAAAAAGCTTAAATAAAGTTAAGGAAATACGTAAATGCAATAAGGGTTGCAGGCAACACTACAGCTTGCCTCCTTGATCATCAACCAGAGCTGGAGAGGGTCCTTGCTCCTCTTTGCTCTCTCATAGGCATCGAATTCTTCGAGCTTGTATTGCATAGATAGATCACAACTAGCCCATAATATGTTAAACATAGTCACTTTTGCGTCTTCATACTCGCCTTTCTTCTTCACCCACTGAGTGATCGTGGCTGTGGTTTCAGCCTTGAAAATGGCTATCCTCATTTGAGGTGTAACAGCCGTAGCAGCCGTGCCATCGCCTGTGACCTGACTGACTTGGTCTTGAATGGTAACATCATCGCCTGAGGCGGGATTCAGGTACCAATTAAAGAAACTGAGGAATTGTCAGTTAAAAGAAGATGAGAACCTTTAAAGAAGAACAGGTGAGAGAGTCGGAGATTTTCCTTCTCTCTCGTATATTAAGGTGATTTACCTTAATATAATAGTTGTAGGAGAACAGACGTTAATCACAATAAAAGATTCTAAATACATGACAAAGTCTGCACCCTACGTATTTACATAACTACAGAGAAAAAGCTTAAATAAAGTTAAGGAAATACGTAAATGCAATAAGGGTTGCAGGCAACACTACAGCTTGCCTCCTTGATCATCAACCAGAGCTGGAGAGGGTCCTTGCTCCTCTTTGCTCTCTCATAGGCATCGAATTCTTCGAGCTTGTATTGCATAGATAGATCACAACTAGCCCATAATATGTTAAACATAGTCACTTTTGCGTCTTCATACTCGCCTTTCTTCTTCACCCACTGAGTGATCGTGGCTGTGGTTTCAGCCTTGAAAATGGCTATCCTCATTTGAGGTGTAACAGCCGTAGCAGCCGTGCCATCGCCTGTGACCTGACTGACTTGGTCTTGAATGGTAACATCATCGCCTGAGGCGGGATTCAGGTACCAATTAAAGAAACTGAGGAATTGTCAGTTAAAAGAAGATGAGAACCTTTAAAGAAGAACAGGTGAGAGAGTCGGAGATTTTCCTTCTCTCTCGTATATTAAGGTGATTTACCTTAATATAATAGTTGTAGGAGAACAGACGTTAATCACAATAAAAGATTCTAAATACATGACAAAGTCTGCACCCTACGTATTTACATAACTACAGAGAAAAAGCTTAAATAAAGTTAAGGAAATACGTAAATGCAATAAGGGTTGCAGGCAACACTACAGCTTTCACCAGACACATTGGAGAGAAAATAAGAAAGTCCTTCGAGATTATCAAGTGTGCTCGATAAGAGATTGGAATATTGTATATATGCACTACTAAGCGAGTTATTTACAAACACACATATATATACGTTGGTGCTATCTGGTGGGAGGTTTCCTAGAAGTAGCGTGGCCGATCAGGTAAATCCTCCCAAAGAATGGTCTTATCTAATCCACTGGAATCTACACAACGCCAAACAAAGTCATCCAGACGTACTTTCCCTGTATCAATCAACTTGCTTTCTTTCAAAAGCATCTGATCTAAACATTGTTTATAGATAACATTACCATCACAATTGGTGAAGAAGTTATGCAAAGGTTTGATAATATTGCAGGTATTACTACCAGGTAATTCTCTCTCTTGAGCATCCACAGCATAGTCTAAATACTTTGTCAATATATCACCACGCAAACACGGTTTTGAATCATCATGTACCATTTGAGGAAAAAATAGCTTATCAGCATGCCGAAAGCTAAAGGGATTGTTATAAGCTTCACGTCCAATCATTACACCATGTACTGCAGGTAGACTATAAGCTTCATCCTCATAATCATCATAGATATTATATCCATGTAAATGATTACTAGCTTGATCAAAAGATACAATCCCACCATTTAAGATAAACTGCATATCCGGGAACAGTTTAACAATTCGATGTACTGCTTCATATTGTAAAGGTGGAACATTACGGTTTTGTGCTGGTGATAAACCTTTTAAAATACAATTTCTTGCATGAAGTATAACACGTCGAACACCACCATTCCGTATAGAATGTAGATAATCTACGAGATCTTGAAAGGACTCTCGACCAGTCACACCCATACGACACTTCACTGTCACTTCAGCATGTATTACACGTCTTTTCATCTCATAAACAATACGTCGTACAAGATCAGGATCTAACATTAATTCTGCGCCAAATCCACCTTTCTTGGCTTTATTGGAAGGACATCCAGAGTTGAGATTAATCTCATGGAAAGTTTGATAACTATCCACCAGTTGAGCAGCTTCAGCTAATCGTTCAGGATCATTACCACCAAGTTGTACAGCTAAAGGATGTTCATCTTGGTGATGACCAAGGAATGGTTCAAGATTCTCTGGGTTATGAATCAAGGCGTTATCCATAATCATTTCTGTGTAAAGCAAAGTATGATTTGTTATTAAACGCATGAAATAACGCCAATGTCGATCTGTCCATTGCATCATAGGAGCAGTTGATAAGATAATTGGGGAAGTCGTGGTCATCTTTTTCTCTCTGTGTATGTATATGTTTCCTATCTCACCACTAATTAATTCATTCTTTTCACTGGCTGTCCTCCCCCTCCCTCCCTGGACGTACAAGTTAAGTTAATGCATTCGCACGCAAAGCAATAATAGTCCACTGTGTGAAGACTGCTACTCCCACTTGATTATTATTTGTAGATATGTTAGTTCTATTTTAGGACAATGGTATTATCAAATAAGTCAATATGCTTCTTAGCTAAAGCAATCACCAAAGAAAATTTGGTTAACACAAATCTTTGGTTGACACAATCCGGAATCCCACCGGTTTGTCCTTGTTAACTTCACAGTCATTGTTAACTTCACAGTCCTTGTTAACTTCACAGTCTACACCATCTCATCTACAGTAATGTCTCTGCTTTCAACCAAAATAGCGATGATGACTGCTGATAGTGCTCGATTGGACTCTTTACTTGCTCGTCTCTCTAAAGCTGAGGATAGATTAGTAAAGTTAGAAGAAAAGAAGAGAGAAGTAGATAAGAGAGAGAAGAACAATCTTCATGAAGATAATGGTGTCAAACGTGTTAAAGCAGATTTATTGCAACGTGGCATCATCTATTCCTCACGTTTCTTCTTTGTCCCATCACATTATTATGATCTTACTTTAGAAGAACGTGCTAGACTATTACAAACAGAGAAATCTCATCTTTGTAAGACTATTCTATTTGAAAATACTGTCTGGGATGGTCCAGATGAATTTGATCCAACTAATGCAAGATATTATTGTGTTATCATACAGTATGTTGGTAAGTACTGTACTGTACCTTTATGGTCAATTTGACATCATTGATCTCTGTGTGTGTGTTTTCCTTTTCTGTTCTTTATCTTTCCCCCAGCCAAGATTAATATCACAGCTTTACGTAATCTCATTCATAGTCTTCGTCTACCAGCTAGTCGATTATCAAAAAATAGTTTTAACTTCCAACTTGCACCAGATGCAAAAAGCTATGAACTAAGTGGCTTTGAACACAATGCCTTAGCTCCTTTTGGTTTGAAGGAAAGTCGTATTCCCATTGTGATTTGCAGTCGCTGTCTCGCTCTACAGCCTGCTTTGCTCTATTTGGGTGGAGGACATGTTGATGCTAAGCTTCTGCTACCTGTCAATGACCTGGTTACTGCAACGAATGCTATTGTAGGATTGGTCACTGATTTAAGATAGTCAAAGGCTGCTGTCAAATGCTGCCTCTGCATCTTGTCTCAAGAGACTGCTGGACGATGAAGATGTTGTGATTGCTTGCTATCAAACTAACCTTTTAAATCAGCAACACATCCAAATTATGAACTCAAAAAGCTAAAGCACAAATCTTAAGCAAAGCTAAGATAGTAATATTACAGCATCTGGGGAAAGGAACAACAAAGGCAAAGGTATAGATTTTGCTCTCCCAACATGAATTACTCCAAGGATAGGGCTACTCTTCATCCCAGGGCTACGACAGTAGCAAGCACCAAAGCAGTGGAAAAGAAGCTGTCAGAGTAGTGCTGCAGAGTTGATTGATGATCAGCTCTGTGAAGGACGGGAAATAGCAAACAACAATCGAAACTTCTTTTGCAAGGTAGCTCAAAGATACTGTATGCACGAGTATCATGCATGAGCTTGATATACAAAATTGGAGAAACAAACAAAAGTCAGGTAGGTCTGACAACAACAATAACAACAACACTATTGTGCTTCGGCTTGATATATTCTTTTCCATCGACTACTACCGCCAGTTTGAAAGGATCATATTGTTGTTGCTTGAGAACAGTTTCTTTCGCTCCTCATCGACTTTACAACTCTCTGCATGCCCTTCTCCTAATGATTCACAACAAAGCTGATAGCATTCTTCATAAAAGGTCTCGGCTAGTTGCCAATATTGTTGTCTGCTCCCCCCTCCTCCCATTCCTCGTTTGGTATATAGCACAGCCATAGTGTGCACAAATTGTCTTGTGAGTTCATCTTTCCTTCCCCACAAGTCTTGACATCGGCCTAGTCCTTCCACACACACCAACTCTGCCTGCTCTAACTTATCTTGTTCGATCAACAAAGTCGCTAGTTGATGCCATGCGAGTATGACAGAGCGACCACTTTTCTGTCTCAATCTCTTCCGATAACGAAACACCTCCATGACCAGGACATCTCCCAATTCAAACTTTCCAGCTGAGTGATAGACTTGACAGAGATCAAGAGCGATCAACAAAGTCTCCGGATGGTCAACACCAAAGCACCGTTTCGAGACAGCTAAGCAATCACTAAGAAGATCTTCTGCATCCTTCTCTCGCTGTTGAACATAATAGACAAGAGCCAAATTCCTTCCTGCCATGAGACTGTCTTCATGGAAAGGACCCCAAATCGTGCGATATCTATTCAGACAGTCTTTGAAGACTTCTTCTGCCAGGGAATAGCGACCATCTTCATAGTAAACTTTCCCCAATCGAGACAAGATTTGAACTCCTCTGGGATGATAGATACCCAAAGAAGCTGTCAGTCTTTCAAGACAAGATCGATAGAGTTTCTCCGCTTCTGTATACCTTCGTTGATGATAATACAGTAACGCCAGGTCTTGAAGTACCTGGGAAACATCAATATGATCATCTCCCTGGAGGCCTTGCCGACGGTGCAGGATAGTCTCATAGAGACTCTCAGCTTCATCAACCTGCTTGGCTATGGCCAGACAATGAGCAAGATGGGTCATCGCAGACCAGGTCATAACATGATTAGTCCCATAAGCAACTTGGCAAAGGGAGATAGTGTCTCGCCATCGCCTCACTAATTGCGGTACTATGTTCTCTCCTTGGGTAGCAGGAGGAACTCCCACAATCATTCCTTCCATGGCGATCAAGGCACGAATACGATATTTCGCCATCTTCTTTGAAGGAGGGGGCATAGAAGAGAGAGAGCTCTCTTCTTCTCGCCAGAAGTCTTCCAAGAGTTGCCAACTTTCATGACTACGGGAATGGTAATACATCCACACAGCACGTAGTATGACATCGTGTTCAATCCTGCTCTTCAGGGGTTTTTGGTCATCAAGCCAATATAGGAGAGACTGTCGCACCTTCACATGAAATGCATTGAAGGAAGTGATTGAGAGAATAGCTTGAAAGAGAGCATCTCGATCAGATGGTATCGTAGTTTGAGAGTGGCCTAAAGAGAAGGATAACAATTCTTCCATGCGGCGACTGGGCTCGGCGAAGAAGTTCTTCCAAAATAATTCACTGCTATCCAGACAAAGTAGATCCAGACAAGAAGAATCACAGCAGAAGATTTCAAAAAGACACCAAGTGTATTGGAGGACAGCAAATGTTATATCGACAAGAATAAGGACTTTAGGCATGGATGCAAGGAATGGTTGGAAGTGTTTCACAATCCAATCACTTTTCTCACTTTCCACAAGAGTGACGAGAGAAGTAGAAGGAAGGACAAGAGGAGGATAGTAAAGGCAGAATATATCCATCCATAAGATAACTTCATCTTCATTTTCAGACGCATTGCCATTGGAAGATGATGAGGATGATGATATAGGAGAGTACTTGGCGAGTAAAGTCGAGATCATCGACAAAAAGGGAAGTTGCCAAGGATGACTAACAAAAACATTTGCTTTTCCCACGAACTGCCTCTTTGCCTCTTCTTTTATGAGCATGTGACAATAAGAACAAGAAGCAGACTGTGTGACTGGGATAATGTGATCCTCCCAAACTTCACGGGTGGTCTTCCCTGTAAGTCTTTCTCCACCTCCACAAAGATCTACGAAGACTTTCAAGAAAGACAGTCGAATGCCATCAGAAGAGATGGTTTGACAACTCACATCCATGTTATACGAGTTCAATTGGTATTTTACTGCCTTCATTCAGAATGATTCTGGCTTTCCATTTTCGTTTTCCGGTTTTCTTTCACCATTTTCTGGTTTATAACCTCAAATGTGGAACTTCCAACAGAAGCCCATTTTTATGATTTTGATTGATATCCAGATATCACATTGGTCATGGTTAGTAATGGCCAGTAACAATTAGCGAGATGGGTCATAGCATGATTTGTCCCATAGACATCTTGACAAAGGGAGATAGTGTCTCGTCATCGCCTCACTAATTGCATTGCAAATCCTATCAAATCACAATATTCAATCCTAGCATTACAAACCTCCATAACTTTATGAGTTTGAAACTTGAGTGTCAGTTGGAATTTCAAGCACCATCCGGACCATCCCTCAAGTGCCGTCTTGATAATTGATAACTAAAGATGATATCCAACCTTTCAAGTTGACACGGTAGCAATCTAATATATGTAACAATTTGGCAATGAACTGATACAAATTTTTAATGTTTAAAACCTTTTACTTTTTGTTCCGTGCCTTAAAAAAAAGGACAGTAATCACATCCTTCTCGCAGGATAGCCCACACGAAAAAAACAAAGCATGCAAGGACAAAACCATAGGTAGCATATTATAGTGCAGCCACTGTAATAAGTCTAGCAATCTTCAATCTTCAAAACTCTCATTAATTTGCTGCAATGGTGAATTCACATTGCCTGCACCATGACCTGTGTTAGCAAATGGTCGAGAACTGGCGCGTGCAGAGACAACCATAGTCTTGCGAAGCAGAGTACTCTCTTCTTTTCTTCTTGCTTCTTCTACTGAAGCACGTCGAGCAGCACGGGTGTTGGTAGTATCCTTCTCACTGTCATCGATCTGTTGATTTGTTGTGCGATGAATATTACGGAAGATCTTGGCAAAAATACCCAATTCAATCCAACCTTGATAAATAAAGAAGGAAAAGATAATGATGAAGCAAACTGGACATTAACAACCAAACAAGTCGGATGGGCAAGTAAGGAACAATAACAGGGAAAAGAAAGAATAGAAAAACAAACTTACAAGTGCACATCATCGAAAATACAAGAGGCCCATATTTGTAATTTAGCATTCCAATGGTATAGCCTCCATTCTCTTGGAAATTCATCCCAAAAACTCCAGCCAAAAAAGTAAGTGGCAAGAAGATAGTGGCAATAAGAGACAACACCAAAGAAGTATTCGAAGTACGCAATTGAATCGTTCCATCCAATTCAGCTTGAAGACGTACGGTCTCTTCAAATTCCGTGTGAAGACAAGTGTGAATGAAAGTGTAGGCATCACACAAGTCAAGTAGATAAGGAATATGTCGAATTGCTAACCAATCGCCATAAAGCATCTTTCTCATCGCTGACTGACTGACACTAGCATTATAATCGACATTATTAAGATTGTAACGAGTATACTTCTTCAAATAGTTCGCAGCATTGGGTTGAAATCGCTTGTTATTGTGAAGTACAGAGTTACTAAAGGAGACATTACTCTCCGTTTGGTCCATAGTTGCATAGCCTGGAGAAACTTGGTCACCACTTAGCGATTTTGCACTATTGCCGTTCGAAGAAGTCATGATAGGAAGTGGTGCATTGTCTAAATCCATGGCAAGCTGTAATAAAGTAGAACATAGACTTTTCACCTCATCCACTGTCCTTTTCATCAGCAACACTCCAGAGGCAATCATGTCCATCTTGATTCGCAAGTCTAACCTTTCGCGATGAAGCAGGTTGAGATGCACAACACGATTAAAATACGACAAGGCACAAGAGATAAACTCCAAGGAAGAATCCGACATACGCAAGACTTTCAAGGCAAGCTCATAGACCAAATAAAAAGGTCCAAGTACTGTACATTTCTCTCTCAGCTTAACATAGTTCTTCAACAAGCTTCCCACGATAAGTTCAGGGTTGGGAATAGTAGGGGTAGAGACATCGGGCAAGAGCTCGGCCTGGAAAGTGATGATCACTGAGGAAGAGACATAAATGAAGAGCTTGTACATATTGCAATCATTCTCTTCCAAGACAGAGGTGACCAAAGTTAGTAACATTTCACCATTTCCAGGCAGCATATTACTATGTGCGCGATAATCTTGAAAACCAGCAACAATAAGATCATGAATACCTATAGTATACAAGTATCACATTACCACACGAAAATGAACAAAACAGATGCATTAGAACGAATCAGAGCATAAAGAAGAGTAAGTAAAGCATCACCTAGATCACAGGCAATAGACTCAATAACAGAAGAGTCATGTAAATGAATCCATAGAAATGATCCCTGATTGTTAGTATTATCTTCATTGTTGTTGTTATTGTTATTGACTTGTCTAACTAATGTCAGCAATTGAGAATAAGATAAAGGAAAAGGACTCTCATCACCTTGAGGAGAGAAACGTATAGCTTGTGCAAGAGTTACATTACGATTCGCTCCCATTCCACCTAATAGATTCTGTGTAGCATCTCCTGATGCTGAACTGCCAAGATTTGTCATAGAAGGGGAACGATCAATTTTTGATTCTTTCACATGGATATTATTATGAAAGGCTAACATACGATCATGAAGACCATCTAAAGCTAATAATCGTTGTTGATCATTGATGGTCCATACAGCAGAAGAAGTTTGTCGTAACATGGTATTAAATTCTCCACTATTCATCATATTAGCACGAGCAGAACTTGTTCGACTATTATTTGGTGATAACTCTGTACTTTTCAACATGGTAAATACAAATGGATGACTTCGAGGATAGATAGATGGTGGTAGTAGCGACAGTGATGGTAGAAATATAGGGGATATGATAATCTATGTTGAATGTGATTGCTATTTCACTGTATGTCACCGCTGTACGTGTCAGTTGAGAGCTGAGATTGTGACTGGGTGGGCAGCCATGACATGTTTACTATAGTAAAATAGGACTTTTAAGTCCCCAAATTGAATGTTGGTAGAACGTTTTGTTTTCACATGTTTTGTTTGGTCTGGATGGATAAAGAGAAGAAGATGATTGATTGTAATAAAAGAAGATCATTTATCTATATTCTATTCTTTATTCTAACTTTATTCACTTTTACTTATCCTCAACATGGTAGTGGTAGTAGTGGTAGTAGTACTAATATAGAATCAAATAGTAAATCATCATTTGGATTTCTTCCAGGAACATCTTTTGCTAATACCACTGTCTATGGTGCTATGATTGTCACCGATCCTGTCATTGCTGATGTCTTAGGAAGAGATTTTCATCGTGTTCCACAAGGTGTAAATGGAACAGCAGCAGAAAATGCGTGGAAAAGAATTGAAAATGGCAAGAAAACAATTGCAGAGCTTCCATTTAATGTAGAAATATGGTATTCTTTACATGCACCTGCTTGTCCTAAAAGAAAAAATAAAGGAAATGATCGTGGTGTCTCTTTATCCCATTATACTATCTGGCATGATTTTGTGAAACAAGGAAAGAAGTTTCCACATCTTGTCCATGATAATGATATTCTTATTGTCTTAGAAGATGATGCTGTCATTGTAGTAGAAGATATTCATCAAATATTAGCAAAAGAATTATCATCAATGAATACTGATCATCTTTTCTTAGGATGGTGTTATGGTCGTAGGCATATCCCAATGTGTACACATGCTTATGCTATTACACGACGATGGGCAACAAAACTTGTTGATGAGTTTGATCTTTGTTATCCACAAGCTATTGATGCACAATTGAAACATTTCTCAGAGAAAGGTATGTTTTCATGGCGTAAGATAAAGAAGGAGTCTCTTCAACGATTAAAGCCAGGATTTGAAGACAATCCTCACTATTTCACTCGAGGGATATTTATCCAAAGAGGTGGTCTTGTCTCTTTTAATCATCATGGCTTTCAGAACAATGCAGGACAAGCTACTACTCCATCTGCGAATAACATGTAATATTGTTCACTGAGTATATTGTGAGTGACCCACCAGCTAAACTAATTAGATTAGTTAGTGTTGTTATTACTATTAGTATACAATATGTACAAGAATACTACCCCCACCACATAAAACAACACTACATCATTGTATAGCAAAGGGAAAGTGATTTAGTGTAATTGGTAACAATGAAAGCTTCATGGTGTTTATGAAATGAGGATGTTGTAGTAGAAGGCAGAAATGCGATCATGTTCCACAACTTCTCTTAAGGCCAAGCCTTGCAATCCTCCTTCTGGATCTTGACCAATTTCAAGATGTTCCAGATAAGCTTTGAGTTGATTACGATGGTCAGCATTAAATGGAGCACCAGGTTGTTGTAAGAGGTTAGCAAGTGTCTTGAGTGCTAATCTCACGACTTTGTGGTCAACTTTCACTTCACGGCGTCGTTCATAGGATCGTCTACCATGATGTCTCTTCCCTCTCTTGACTCTAGAAGTGAATAGTTTAACTTCATCTCCATCACCTCCTCCACCACCATAGGGTGAGGCTGTCTCTTCCGGAATATCCAACATTCGTTCTCGAACTTCTTCTTCATCTTCTCCTTCTTCGTTGTTATTGTTTTCATCGTCTTCTTCTTCATCTTCTCCTGAAGAATAGTCTGTATCAGAATACGAATCTGAGATATGATCTTCTCGATCAGCAGGTTGATCTAATGAAATATCAAATTGTCGAAAGACACGTTTGTCAATTTGAAGAAATGTTGGTCGATAACTACTACAAGCCATTCGACACGATCGTGTCAATACTTCCAACAATCTAAAGTTAACACATTCCATTCACACACCACAAGCACAAACAACACCAACACACGTCAATCAGTCACAGTCAGTCAGTCAGTCAGTAAGTCAGTCAGTAAGTCAGGCAAAGTCAGTCAGTAAGTCAGGCAAAGTCAGTCTGAGTCAGCCAGTCAAAGTCAGTCAGTCAGTCAGGCGGTCATGGCAAACAAACAAACAAACAAACAAACAAACAAACAAACAAACAAACAAACAAACAAACAAACAAACAAACAAACAAACAAACAAACAAACAAACACACA
>VKHL01000105.1:85408-103375 GCA_015146655.1 Ochromonas danica
ACAAACAAACAAACAAACAAACAAACAAACAAACAAACAAACAAACAAACAAACAAACAAACAAACAAACAAACAAAAAAACAAAAAAACAAAAACAAAAACAAGCAAGCAAGCAAACAATCAACTAACTAACTAACTAACTAACTAACTAACTAACTAACTAACTTACTTACTTACCTAGGAACAGGATCTAATTTCCACAGAAACAGACCAATTGAAGAGATGACACTTGCTGGTGCAATACAATTCAAAGCATAACGTCGAATAAGAAAATTGGATTTTTCACCAATTGCCCACCACCACAAACTCTTAAGCAATGCAAACTTATTCCCACTAAGCAAATCTCGTAAGGAAGCGATAGCAGTTGACTCTTCTTCTCCTTCTCTTCCTCCTCCTCCATGCCATGATGGAGTAGCTAATACTTCAGAAGCATCTCTTCTTGTTCTCACTTCCACTTTTCGAGCTTGATGAGAGAGATAGGAAAGGGCCATGAAAAGTCTATAATTAGGTGATTGAACAGCTACGGAAAGTTGTAAACTACCACTTTCTAGTCGAAGAACACAGTTAGACCATCCTCTAGGCATACCATAGACTACAGTGAGACTGAAGAGTAATGCTGCCTTCTCAGCAATGTCAATCCACTTTCCTTCCAAGAGACTACCACCAGCGCCATTACCTCCTCCTCCTCCTCCTCCACCACCTCCTCCTATACCAGTTACTCTACCTTCAGCAGCATGTGATAGTGTAAAGAGTAAACGATAAGATTCCTTCGCAATGATAATAAATATCTTTTGTATGTTCGTCAATCTCTTCCCTGTGAGTCCATTGACTCGATAACGATGTCGTGGTATAAGACTAGCAGCTGATCGTAATGCTTCACTAACAAGAGAGGAGACATCTTGAGGGAAGAAGACGATCGCTTTCAGACAGTCTAATGAGAGACAGACTGCTTCTAAATCACTCTCTGGGGAAGATAATCCTTGTTGGATTAATCGACCAGCTGTGCTAACTGATGCTAACCCTGCACCTCCTCCTCCTCCTCCACCTCCTGCTCCTCCTCCAGTAGTAGTTGTTTGTTCTTTATTCTCTTTAGGACGAGCTTGAATAGAATTCTTCAACGCAGCAAACAGACCTTGTAATATACTCACAACCTCTTGTTCATTAGCAAAGCTAAACTGTGCTCCTCCTCCTCCTCCTGCTGCTCCTCCTCCACCTTCTTCTTCCTTTTCAACCTCTTCTTGATACTCCAGTAACTTCCGTGCTTTCTCCAAGGCATAGAGACGAATCTTCTTATCCTCTGAGAATAATAAAGATTGTAATCTTCCTAAATTCCATTTCTTATTATTTCCTTGTAGACTAGCAGTATTAGTATTAGCAGTAGTATTAGTAGTGCTAGTAGTAGGTGGAGGAGGAGGTGATGATGATGACGAAGGTGTAACAGCACCACCAATAGCACCACCAGTACCAGCAGTGGGAGAAGGTTCATTAGTCTTCTGTTGTTGTTGTTGACATCTTTCTCGACATTTCTCTAAGATACGTATTAACTCATTTTGTTCTTCTAATGGAAATAATCCAATAATATATTGAAAAGCTAATAAGATTTCACCTTGTGTTTCAGATGGAAATCTCAAAAGATGTCCTTCAATAGGAGGTATTAATAATTGTTTTATCCAATCTAATCCTTCAAATACTTTCAATTGTAATGGACTTAATGATTGAAAAGATTGTAAAGCATATAATGCAATGGAAGCATATTTCGTTGTCATGAAAATTCGTGCAATTTCATCTGCTGCATGAATAATAACATCTTTTTGTGGAAATCTGGTTAATAGTTTACGATAGATGATAAGACATGCTTGTTGTATTTCTTCATCTTGTGATAATGTTAATTCATGTAGAAAAGGGAAAAAAGTGTTATCAAGTTTCAATGAAACATTAGCATTGTTGCCATTCCCATTGTTGTTGTCATTGTCGTCGTCTTGTTGAGAAAGACGTTGAATGAATCGAAAAAGTTGTTGAATTGTCCATTTTTGCCATTCACGATAAACTTCTTGAATATCTTTGATTAAGATAAGATCACTTTGTTGATAATCTTCTAATACCACTTCAATCATTTGAAATGTTGATGATGATGATGATGATGCTGATGGTTTTGTGTTAGAAACAATAGCATCTGATATGTTGTTGGTATTAGTAGTATTAGTAGTAGTAGAGTTAGTAGGAAGTGGTAGTGGAAGTGAAGAACTGAGAATACGTCCATGTCCATCTCGTACAAAGAGAATCTTAGAAGGTCCTTTCTGTTGAATATGAAAACTCTTATATTCCATCAAAGCAGCTTGAGCTATGGTTGCTACAGTTGAATTAGGGAATAATGGAAGAAGTAGAGTATAATTTGATATCTTGACTTCTATTAACTCACTCATCTTGTTGTTGATCTATCTATCTGGACTCTATAGTGACTGTTTCTTCTCATTTCACCACATGACGAAGAAACACTCATCACAAAGAAAACGCGCTTCTTCAATGTGACAAGTTAACCCCTCTCGATCGATTGGGATGACAAAAAAAGTGGTAGACCTGGGTCTATGCTGATTCTAACATGATCAATTGTGTATTGTGTAACTCAGTTAATCGTGGACGACATTTCTTGTAACGGCAGTAGTCAAAGAGTACGTCACGTACTCAGCTTCATTCTCCCGCCCACTTTGCCTATTACATGAATACCCGAACACAGTCTGCACACGACATATATGTATTACTGCAGCTAATATCATGCTCATCATCCTGAACATTAGGTCAATCTGACAAATTGATAAGATCTCAAGTTATAATTAATATACACATTTTTCTTTTTATTATGATCTAGACCAAAGCAGGCAACTTCATACATCATCACCGAAAAACAAAAACAAAAAGCGGTGATCATAATATCTACAGAAGAATTTACCTGAGGTGAAGTGCTATAATAGGAGATTCATTGCTAGATGAAATGCTCCAGGTCTTTACATTCATCTCTAGTTATTCAAGATGCTAATGCTAATAGACTGGGGGATATATTCATAACATTAGCAATATTCAGTTCACGTCGTCATTTACTCAATCAATCAACCTTAGACGAGTGGACTGTCTCAACACATTGTTCAAGTTCTTTGTACAATAACATACATACTAATAACATACTTACTAATACAATCTAAGAAATCAAATCAAGGTAGGAGGCCCTATCACGAAATTAGCTTTTACTACTTTTCATTGACAAGATAGAGTGGCCACTATAGAAATGTTCAACATGACATTATTCACTTCGCAAAGAAACGAAAGACATCTACAACCCATGGAAGGACATGAGAAAGAATAGCAATAATCCCACCACATTTACAAATCCTACAAACCATTGAAGGCTTAGCTTTCCCAATACTGTGTTCAAAAGCAATATCAGTATAAATTCTCCGTTCAATCTAAACAAGAAATACAAAGATCTAGCGATCAAGCGAAGCCAATCAACCGATCTCAGCGCCTAACTAATCAACCAATCAACCAACTAACCAACCTACATTGACGATCCATTCAGTTTATCGCTAATATACAGAATCAACAAACAAAGAAACAAACAGACTCGAAGGAATTGCTTTATTCCTCTAAATCAACCAAAATACATAGAAAATGATTGGGTGAAGTCCCCCCCCCCCTCTTGCCGTCAAGCCCCATCAAGCCTATTGTCCCCACTTCAATCATGTTCTAATCTACAAACTATTTTCTCACACAATACCTGAGCTGTCGGGGCCAGTATCAGACTTTGGACTAATAATTATATCATGCTGAGGATTCTTTTGATGACGCTGAGCAGTCACTTTAAGAACAGCTTGTTTAAAGGCATTTAGTGTGAATGGCTTGGGTAGAAAGGCATCAACACCAGCTTTATAAGCTTCTTCAACTGTCACATGGTCGCAGTTTGCAGAGCAACCAATAATAATATGCTTGACATTCTTACGCCACACTTTATACAAATCCTCCATAATCTTTTCAACATCAATAGCAACAACACTTGCATTGGATTCGATACCTTCTGATATCTCAGCAACAGACACATGACTGGTCTCAGAGTAAACGGAATGGCTTCGATGCCTTTCAAATTCATCTGATGAAACATGCTTCTCCGCATCACGAATGCGCCGGACAGTTTCAAAGCCATCCATAATAGGCATTTGTAAATCTACCAAGAGTATATCAAATGCTTGGCCACGCTGCAGAATATGCAATGCCTCCAGGCCATTTTCAGCTGTTGTTGTATAATAACCATCCTTCGACAACGCCTTAGATGTCATCTTCAAAACAGGTAGAGAATCGTCTACCACAAGAACTTGCCAACTGCTATCATCTTCAGTACTATATGTGATGGGAACGGCATCAAGGAAAGGTTCATCTTCATAAGGATGATCTAAATTTCCTGATGGTGTTGCATGCAAACCATGGTCATGATCATGCACATGATGTTGATGCTGATGTTGATGACTGTGCTGCTTCTCATCAACATCAAGTTGAGGGAATGGACTGCTACTCCGTGGCTCCTCAGTGGACGCCGCAGAAGAACAAGATGACCATGGGGACATTCGCAACTCATGGTCTACCGGGTCGTTTAAATCAATACCAACCTGCCCAGCTAGATTTACACAACTAGTGGATAGGCCCTTATATAACCTTTTGGCTCGATTTTGCTGCAGAAAGGAAGCCAAAGTTTGAAAAGATGGTTTAAGATGCAACCGCCTGGATGCACGATTTGATCGTTCACGACCGAAACTCTTCTCCTCCTCGGGTACAGGTTGATAAGGAATAGCAAACCAAAACAGCGAGCCTGATCTCCCATCTCTTCGATTTTGTACACCATATCTACCACCCAGAGCCCTCATACGCATTGCCAGAGTGTAGAGTCCCAAGCCCATGCCTCCTGTATGACGCTCCATTTGAATGGAAGGCTCAAAGATCTTCTCACGAGATTCCGGGCGGACTCCGATGCCAAGATCTTCAACCTCAAAGCACAAAAGCAAAGAGCTACCTTTTTCTTCTTCATTAGTTACGTCCAGGCCAGGAAGCTCATGAGGACTGAAGTTGGGCGACAAAAGTCTGAGACGAAGAGTGACAGGCTGATTCATGCTGTATTTGACAGCATTCGACGTAAAACAAAGTAAACTTTCCTGCAACCATCTAGGATCCGTGACGATAGTGCGTTCGATATTCGAAGGGACGGGTAGTAGATCGACACAATGCTGAGCTTGCAGATCATGCAAACAAGCTAATGGAGCAGCCAGACAATCAACTAAATCAATAGTTTCCATTTGAGGCACCAATTCAACCCCTCGGGCAGCTTTGATGAAGTCCAATGTGCGATGGACGGTCATGGTCATATATGCCAACGTGCTTTGAAGGTCCCTGGCGGTATTTTCTCCGGAAGCTCTTTCCTCCTCAACGGAAACATGGTCAATAGCATTTCGGGACAATAAACGATGCATTTCTTCAAAAGCTGAAGATATTATTTCAAGTCCAGTTCTTAAAGCAGCTAACGGCTACAAACAAAGAAAGAATAAGTTACTATTTTGAGAATGTGAAGTGTGGGCATGACTCACCGTCTGTAGATCATGGGCCATGTTTGCTATAACGAAACGCCATTCTTCGGCATCCAACTCAGCGAGTTTTAAACGTGATTGCTCAAAATTAGCCCGCAAGATGCGATCCTTCTCGTCTAGATCAGCATGAAGTGTCCGATACGCCGTAACTCGGTTATATCTCTTGATATACACTCCAGCAAAGGAGAATACTATTGAGGTTAAAACTATATTAAAGGAAGAATAACCGTCAATAACAATTGTGTTGACCACAGCAAAGGCGGAGCTAATAAACCAGCACGACAAGGAAACATTCCAAGAAAGAGAACACAGCGCACAATCCAATACTAACACCCCCAATAGCAACCCAGGAACATAATATAGTGGTAAGAAGTACTGTCGATGTTCATTACTGCATATCGCGTTGCTGTAAAGGGCACGATCAATAGCTCCATCACAAGCCGCGGACATACAATGAGCCAATGTGGCGATTCCCACACCTGAAACACAAACTGTAGCAAAGGATTCTTCAAGTAGCATCATAGTACGTCTAGAATTGGCTAAAGAACTAGCTGAGCTGTGTTTACGCTTATTGGCACAAATGTAAATGCCAAATGCAGCAATGACAAAAATAGCCAAAGGAGAAATCAAATTCAAGACACCTGCCCGATAAGTGGTTAAAGCCTGTTGAAACTCATGATAGAACCATAAAGAATATAATCCTGTTAAGACAACAAAAGACAGCCGGGGTGTTTCATAGAGGAAGGCGTTGTTAAAGGCTGCGTCGTGCGCTTTGTCCGAAAAGATTAAAAAGGGTGTAACTGAGACTATCTCTTCAGAAGAACTAGATTGCAGAGGTATTGACTGACTCTTGTCAGATTCTGTCTCTGCCATAACTTGATCAATTCGTTTATTGATGTTCTCGAATCGTTGTTCACTTTTGTTTCGTTCCATGATTCAATTGCCATAAAATAGAACTTAAAGGCGGAAAAGGGAGAAGAAATCTCTCTATACTATGAAGGAAAATAGAGATTACCAATAAGGAGAAAGGATTACTTTTGGAATGTAAAGGAGAAGCAGAATTGAATGGAATGGAATGGAATGGACCAACAACAACGACAACAACAACAACCCAGCAGAGGAGCTGCTTCTGCCGCACGACGCACTGCAGAGGCAAGGAGTGCAGACACAAGGCACACAGACAGAAAGGAGTGCTGTTTGCGGTGCAGAAACCTCAGAAATCAGAAACTGGTGTTTTTTGAAAATGAAATGAAATGGAATCCCGCGCGGAAAGCAATTTTGTGTTGAAGTGCTTTTTTGGCAACAACTTTTGATGTAATTAAACTTTTGATGTAATTTAAAATATGAAATATTTTCTTAATTCATTATTGAATCTAACACAATTCAAATTGTTCATCTCAAAGAATTAAGATGTATTATTTTATTGACTAATTAAAGATCGAAAATTCCCCCCCAAGAACACACTCACCCCAAATTTCGAAAACACTAGTTTCTCAAATCTCTAGAACTGTGTCTTCTTGCCTGTTCAATCGGACACAACAAGAGAGAGAGAGAGAGAGAGACCAGTCGAAGGAAGAAAAGATGAACAGGAAGAATCCAGCTATTAAACGAATTGCTGCTGATATTAAGGAATTAAAATCTCATCCTTCTAGTCGCTATCATGCTATGCCACTGGAAGAAGATATGTTTGAATGGCACTTCACTATTCGAGGGCCAGAAGATACTCCTTTTGCTGGGGGCGTCTATCATGGTCGAATTCTACTACCTCCAGAATACCCTTTCAAGCCACCCAATATTATCTTCTTGACGGTACTAATATCTTGATCAAGTACCTTTAATCTTGGAGCGGGATACTAATTGGTAATTTTCTGTAATTTTGTGCGAATTTGTTTTCTTTTTCTGTAGAAAAATGGTCGCTTTGAAGTAGGAACAAAAATTTGTCTCAGTATCTCTGCATATCATGAAGAGACTTGGCAACCAGCATGGGGAGGTATAAATTTTTATCTTCTTTCTTTATTGGAGGTTTGCTAAAATGTATTGATGAATGGTTTGTGTTGGGAGATAGTGAGGACCATGCTAGAGGCCATTATTAGCTTCCTTCCTTCTGAAGGAGCTGGTGCTATTGGAGCACTTGACTGGACTCCTGAGGAGCGAAAGAGGTTGGCGATCGAGGTAAGCGCTTCTGTGATATATACTTGATTAGCGATCTATTTTATCCCTTGTGATTCTTTATGACAGTCGAAGTCCTATTGCTGTCCTCTGTGTGGACCTGTGGCTGCTCTTCTCAGCGAAGGTGATGGCGCAGCAGAGAAGGTTGATGAGGGTATTAAAGCTCAGGTGGCTCAATTACATGTCTCTCAGCCCAGATCGAAATCGGAGCGAGTGGTGGTGCGAAATCTCGCTCAAGATATGGTATTGGGCGAAGCCTCCGGAATTCAGACCATCCCACCTAACCAGTGTGATGTCGATGAGTATGATAATCCTCAAATTATTAAAAATCCTATGGCGGATCGAGATCAGGATGGAATTCCTGATGCACTAGAGAATGAGGCCAACCTTATCGATCATGCGAGTCATATTATGCCCAGCAGGGCTTTCGATGACTTGGATAACAATGTAGATGCTGAAGATAACATCAATCAAATTCTCGAAATGGAGAACGTTGATCCAAGTCCCAGACCGATGGATGAAACATCTGGCTTTAGACATCGTCGTCGACAACAACCAGAAGAAGTTCCTGTGCAGGCTCCACTGCCACACAATGTACCCTTCCAACCGCGAGATGAAGAGTTTGAAGATGATTTGGTGCGTTGGCTTGCTCGAGGGAGAGAACGCGAGCCTTGGAGACGTTTCTTGGACAAGATTCTCGATATGCTTATCCTTTTAACCTTTATGGCTATAATGGCACTTTCCTTTCGAATTTTGGCGCGCCAAGGAGGCCAGGTTGTTTGAAAGAGAAGTTTTATGCATGTAAATATATTAACTTATGGTACATTTTATTTCCATATGCACTAACAAGAAAGCAAGCATAATGTCATGTAATGTCCAGCCAGCCCTGCTTTTATTGCACAATGAGTCACGAAGAGTGCGCAGATTCCTCCACTCATCCCCTTCTGCACTAGTCGTTCACTTTGTCATGACCTAACGCCGGTGAGAATCAAACGTGGCACTACACAGAACAAGAAATTAGACAAGATCTAGCACTCATTATAGGGCACACACATAGTATACAAATACATGCATAAAACAGGATAAAGTTGTGGCGCAGCTATGACTCGCTCTTCTCCCACCCCCTTCAAGAGGAGAATGTACCACAACCCGAAGGATGCGACACACTGCCCAGAACACTCTCCAAGACCAGGTCAGACCAGCATCGAGAGGAGAGTGCTCTTTCTATCAGGCACAAGAGACGATCTTAAGTACCACGCTCTCTTCCCCGCATGTAGAAATTGATACGAAAGACTCGATCAAAGCTCCACATGGAGGTCAGGGAAGATGAATATACCAAGACATGCAAAGCATGGACAAGATAAAATATAGAAGAAGAACAATGCCTTCTCACCACATTCCACCTTCTTGGGTGACCTTATCTATATTATACAATGCTAATCTTATGGGTAACATTTGACTTACTATTTATTTTATGTTCTTATTCAAACCAGACAAAAAGCTGTTTGGTGACTTTCAATGAAGTCTTGTTGATGAAGAGACAGTTCGAGATCAAACTAAAGAGCTAAAGTAACTCCATCTTCAGGTCGTAAAAATCATTCGTCTGTTGATTTGATTATGATTTGAATCGTGGGGCTCACCCACCACCTCACAATGAAAAAGCAGTTTTTGCCTCCAAAAAACGAGACGAAAATGTGCTTGTATTGTTATTAACTTAATAAGGGAATCCAACAGACGAAGGGAATCAAAACAGATTTCCATGCAATGATGACAATGCTGAAAGGATTGATTGCTCTTCTCCTACTCTCAGCAACGACTTCTTATCAAATATCTGCATTTCATCCTGGCAGAAAAGCTATTTTGCCAAGGTTGAAGCATCCTCAACAGCAACAATTATCCAATCCATGGCACCAACAACATCATCACTACCATCAACATCAACAAACTGCACGTCATCATGCTATCACTACACGATATCTTGCTAATAAAGATCTAATTGGAGAAGATGCTGCAACTTTTTCTTTATCAGAACAGAAAATTTCTTCTTGGGTACAATTTAGTGTTGCAGTTAGTGCTGTTATGATTTCCTTGTTTTATGTTTGGATCTATCCCTATGGTCCAGAATGGGGAAATGATTACAAGGATATTATGGAATCGTTAGCAGGTGGTGATAGCACAATCACGATTACGCTAATGTTGGGATTCTTTGCAGTAGTTCATTCTGGTTTGGCTTCACTTCGTCCATGGGGTGAAGAAGTCATCGGAGCAAAACCATGGAGATATATCTTTGCAATCTCTAGCTTACCTTTAGCTTTCTCTGCTATTGTATACTTTATCAATCATAGGTAAGTCTGTCCCTCTGCTGTGTTGGAGCAGTGCCCTTATTCATTTGTGTTTAATGTGCGTGTATGTGTTGGAAGATATGATGGAGTGCATCTGTGGGATTTGCGAACTATGCCAGGCATGCATGACTTTGTGTTTTGGACATCTTTGGTCTCTTTCCTCTTTCTCTATCCGTCAACATTTAATCTCTTGGAGGTGAAATAATAATAGCTATTCTTTCTTTCCATGTATTTATTTCTTCATCTGTATTGAAATGCTTTTGAATGACTGATAGATTGCTGCTGTAGATGAACCAAAGGTCCATCTCTGGGAAACTGGTGTAATGCGTATTACCCGACATCCTCAAGCTATCGGACAGCTCATGTGGTGTCTGGCACACACAGCCTATCTTGGCACCTCTTTCATGATTGCAACTTCTTCTATCTTAGCTGGTTAGTACTCCTTTCAGACAATTTCTTTTTCTTGTTTTTAAATGACAGATGTGCTGAAATACTTCCAGCTCATCACCTCTTTGCTGTGTGGAATGGTGATCGTCGCCTCCGTGACAAATACGGAGAGAAAGCGGAGATTTTACAAAATCGCACTTCTGTTATCCCCTTTGCTGCCATTATCTCCGGGAAACAAAAGCTTCCAGAGAATTATCACGAAGAATTACTGCGCTTACCATATTTAGCCATTATTGCTGGCAGTTTCTTTATCTACTATGCTCATCCATACATGCAGGTGGCGGCATCACAGTTACATTGGTAAAGTATTAGTGAAGGATCAGATAATACAAACGGTGATGAAGATAGCCGCATAATATAATATAAGATAATATAATATATTCTTGAGCTCTCACTCACTTTATCTCACGCCAGCACTCTAATAGCGAAATACTGCAAAAAGCCAATGAACTGATTAACTCTTTCAATCAGTTAGCAATAACAACTTTCTTACTAACCGTTAATCCCAGGGCAATCCTTGAGTACCGTCCAAAGCACGAATTTGTTCCACCTCCTGTTCAGTCAAACGATAGTCAGCTTCGTCGTTGTTGTTGTTGCCCTGATCTTCTGTTGACAGATTATGAGGATCAGAACAGAGTTTGCTGGATTTGCAGATATTGAAGTTATCAGCTAGATGGCTGTTGCGCGTGCTGCGTGGTAAAGCAACAACCTCCTCTTCTCTCAACCATGCCAAGATAACCCGTGGTACCGACCAACCTCTTCTTTCAGCGATCTCGATGAGCACTGGGTGGCTCAGAACAGGATTATTGGACGAAGAAATATGTCTTCTACTACCTTGCCATTGTGTTCCAAAGGATGAGTAAGCCATGTATTGAATATTATGTTCGCGACAAAAGGCACGAACTTCTCGATCTTGATGAAGTGGATCCATCCAATTTTGTACGAGATGAACTTTTCGATTCGCATGATGAAGAACTAATTCTTCGATTTGAAGGAGATCAAAGTTACTCACGCCGATATAAGTGATATTAAAAGTATCCTTTAAATCTTCCAAGTTCCTCCAAGCTTGTTGCCAACTTTCAACTTCACCACGACAATGTCCTTGCCAACAGAATGGTGCATGAAGTAAAACCCCTGCTAGCCCAATTCCTTCAAAATTATTTAATGAGTTCGTCAAAGATCGTTTCATCTCTTGGATTGCATAAGATCGAGGATGAATCTTGGTCACAATAATGGGCAGTGCTTCAGGATAGTCATGAACAAAGACACGTGCTGCTCTTCCAACAGCATTTTCATCATACCATTCTTGTGCTTGCGCTGTATCAATAAGACGTACCCCTAATTGCATAGCAGCAATAACCACTTCTCTCGAACGACTACCTAATCCAGCAGTTCCCAATCCTAAGAGAGGGAGATAGTTTTGATTTTGATATGAGGAGATGGTCATTTCTTCACTTTCATGAGATAATTCTTTTACTCCTTCATTTATAGCAAGAAGAATAGGGAGATTGGAAATCAAGAAGAAAGAAGACAAGATAGTGAACAGAGATTTAACAATCCTCATCATGAGGAATTAGATCAAACAACGTGATGATATGATGTGATGGGGGAAGGAAGAAGATCTTGAGTAGACAGACACCTCTCTTCTTTCAGTTTTCTCTGTGATCTAGGAAACACACTAGACACACAAACTGAGGTCTCCTTTCTTCAGTTCTCGAAGTATGAAGATATCTGAAAAATAGTTACTGTAGCCAACAGACCAGAAGGAGCAGATGTGATGACCGAAAATCCGAAATGACGAAACGGCCGAACGCATTCCTGGATTCCATGTGTGGTGTGTGGATTCCGTGTATTGGCGCATTCCACCTGATGTTGTTTCTATATAGGAACCTAGCTACTATAGTCTTAATATATTACTGTTTTAAAAAATCTAAATTAGGCTCTATTTTCATGTTCTCTTGTTTTTCACGTTCCCTGTTAACTATTTCCTATATGAAAAAAAGGAAAAAAAATAATGGCCCATATTACAAAACTCTACTATCTTTTAGAGTTATGCTACAATTGTTACACTGAGGACAGTAATTCTGGTGCATTAAACGGTGAAGGAAGTTGTTCAGAATGAGTCTTTCCAACACCATCACCTGCTGTTGGCACAAAAGCTCGAATCATTTCTCTGGCTTCAGCTTTGACTTGCTCATTGCCAACTTCATCCGATACTTCCTGCCATTCATAATCGGAAGGACCATCACCAAACACCCAAGCAGGGAGCAATGAACGAAATAAAGTGTTGGGACCATATTCAAGTGTATAAGTAATCGCAAAGAGTATCATGGAAATACGAGATGCGTTCGTCATCTTCATGAATAATTGCAAGGCAAAAGAAAATCTCTTCTCCCAAGAGTCATGAAGTTCACTATGAGGTAAACCTGGGAACCCTGCCAGGAATCCAGACCAAAGATCTTGAGGAACGGAAAAGAAAGCTGCGAAAAAGTCACGCAAACTTGCCACATTTTGAGCCATAAGATACTCTCCACCATAGGCTTGGAAATCTCTTTGTAATCGATTTCGTTTATTCCAAAGTGCATTATAAGACAGTGAGGCAATTCGATCAGGATTCTCATTGGAATGAATGCCTTTAGAGATCACCTTCGCCAAAGTCTTCGAGGCAGCAAGCATACGATGGAGATGGTAACCAGTGCTAGGATGGACTAAGTTTGCAGCACCTCCAAAGGCAATAACACGTTGATGTCGATCAGGTAACTCACCACCCATCGGGATGTAACAGTATTCCTCTTCCTCCATTCCACGAATATTGATGTCATAGAAAGCTAAACGCTTCAACGCACGCTTTTTACATTCTTCAAAAGATAACGTTCTTTTGCCTCGTCCGACAAGACTTGTTTCTTCAAAGAATACTCGATAACTACCATCCTTATTCCTTCCCAGTGGCATAGCATACATGAACTACATGTGACACATTCAATGTGATTGATTTTAATGAGTATAATGGTTATCACAGTTAGTTAAATCATATTTCTTACCGTAGGACGATCTTCAGCATCCTTTAACCATGCTTTCTCACTCTCTACAAATCCAGTTCTAATAGAGCAATATCATGACTTAAAATACGTATAAGATTGAAATAATAGGGATAGTAGTCTAGTTCGCACTACCTGTAGTCAAATAAGGTCATCGCTTCTTCTGCATATGGTCCCAACTTATCCACATGAGCAATAAATCCATAGGCAACTTGATGACCTGTAGGTAATACTTTTTCATTTCCACGAGCAAGGAAAGTAGATTCTTTGATAGTTAATCGTGATTCTAGACCACTTGTATCAACTAAGACTTTACAGTTCACTTCATCACCATTATCTAATTGAATCTTTGAACCCATAACAGAATGTACTAAGTTTTGATTAAATAGATTCATTGAGATTGATTTTGAAGTTAGTTTAGAAGCAATTACTCTTCCTTTAGCAGCTTCATATCGATCTCGTAAGAGACTTTGCATTTTGACACGATCTACACGTACATAAGGTCGTGATAAAGTAGTAATATCATCTTCTCCAGCAAAATAACAATTTGTTAATTCCCATTCATTTGTTACACATTTCTTTAATTCTTCAAGTTGTAAACGTTCTGCAATAGCATGCCATTCATCTCTCCATTCTCCATAGTTTGGATACCATGATGTCTTAGAAGAACCACGTGGATCAATTAAGAGAACTGAACATTTCTCTTGTTCTTGAAGTAACCATGCTAGAACTGTACCAGCAGGTCCACCACCAATAATTGCAACATCTGCATTATGAACAGCTTGCAAATGTTGTGATTGTCTTCTATAATAGGGTAAAGAAGAAGAAGAAGAAGAAGGTGTTCTTTGGTGAAGTCTATAAGCTTCAATAACACAATAGAAGGCAAGGATAGTAAAGACCTGACTGATCAATCTCATGTTTCTTGTCTTGTTTTGGTAATCGGAAATGCCAAGGAAGGCGTTCGTTCTTCACGTTGACGAGAGATCATCATGACGTTGTTGGCTGGGAGGTCTCCAAACCCGAAAATCCAGATTTATAAATCATACTACACCAAGAGAATGTGGAGGACAAACCAAAAACAGACAGCAAACTCGTGAAAACGGCTTTTAAAGCCAGCTTTGCTGATCAGCCAACTCGTAAAACCCCAGAAAGAAAAAGGAGCGCAAAGTTACACAAGTACAGTTCATCGATCTGATTAGACCACTCAATATCCATTTGAACAATGACCTTTTTGGGAAGGTTGATTTGTTGGGACAGGACAAGATCTGCTCATCAAGTAGTACAAGAATAAGGAGGTGCTACTTACCAAAGGATCAGAGGAGTGAATAACTTCCACAATCCAATCATAAATATTTAAAGTAATTGAGTATTCTCCCTTCTACCCGACGGACAAAACCGCCTCAACACTGTCAGTGTCTTCCACGTACCATCTGTAGCACTTAAACATCTACCTATGTTGTGAGCTAGATGGTCTACTCTGAGCTTTTGACTTCTAAACAAAATAAGCAAGACAATGACGGAAAATCACTTACTATTAGAACACAACGCCTCACAACAGAACCCCACCGTATATGCTGCTGCTTGAGAGCAGATCTCTCAATCAAATTCTCAGTGGAAAGTTTAAGAAATTACCCGCAAACTATGCGCACTGGCCATTAAGCAAAGAGAAATGGTATTAGCTACGCGAAGAAGAAGAAGAAGATTCGTGATAAGAGCAGTGCGGCACAGCAGGTAATGAGCTCTCGACTTTAGAATAAGATCCTGAATTAAACCAGCCTCGCAATGACGACCATCCTAACCACAACAATTAATGTGATTACCACTCCAAAGAGAAGGAAGAAGCTCTAGTTAGCAAAACAAAAGGCTTACCAAGGAAGGTATGAGTCCACATATGTACCAAGACAGTCTCCGCTACAGGAGACAAATATCGTCCTCGTTCAAAGGCACTGCAGCGCTTTCGCAGAATACGATCCATCGGATCTTTTCCCTCTAAAGATAAAGATGAAGGAGAAGAGGCAAGTAATAAACGACATCCTTCCGCTATACGACTATTAGTCGCATCAATGAGTGGATGAAGAATCTCTGCCTCCATTTCCAAGATATAAGCCTTCTTCTTAGAGGATGTCTCTGTGACAGACTGCTTTGTGGAAGATAGTACCCTCTTGCTTCTATGTTCTTCATCATCTATCTTCGTTATTGCTAGACTTGTCCCCAGTTCCTGTACCAAGTCAACCTGTGCTAGATGATAATACTCATCTAGAGCCTTGTCGATATTATAACTAAAGGGACCTCTGTGTGCATAATTATTATCTGCAGCAAAGGCAGCGCTACGACTATCTAATAACCAACGCAAAAATGGATGACGTGGGCTAGCCAGAATGAAATCTTGAATAACTGTGCGATTGTTATGATGAATAAACCTGGCTTGCACTAACGGCTCCCTTGATACTACCAGAAGATCTTTTACTTCACTCATCGAAGTGGAGGAAGAAGATGCATTGTTAGCTTTGTTTAGCAGTCGATTCACTTCTCGTAGGACGAAATCTTCCAGACAGAAGAGTGGGCGATGGCAGTAGAAGTCCAAGTCCATATAGAGTCCTCCATAGTGATAAGCTACGATAAAACGTGCCATATCAGCCATATAAACCCCTTTCAAACTATCAAATAGAGGAGCATATTGAGGATAGAATCCATGAACAAAGGCTTTAAGGTCATCATCATCCATGAGATTGAAATCATGGAAAGGATTTAATGCTTGACAACCAGCTCTCCATCGTAGAGTCTCAATAGGAGGTAAAGAATTAGACTTCCACATTTGATGAACTTCTTTTGGAAAGAAAGAATGTTGGAAAGCTCGGGTTTCATTAGCATGTAGTTTGAGACGATTGTTATGCCAGAAATCTTGAGAAGTGACAGCAAAGGACTCATTTAGACCATCTTGACTATTGTAGAAATAATGAAGAAGAAAGAGAATAGCAAAGAGTACGATTACACTAAATACGGGGAGTATGAACTTATTCTCAATCATCTTCCTTTTCCCAAATCTGAACAGCCATGCCATCATCACCTATTGGTCAAACATGGTAAAATAGGTTTAAACATATGGTAAAAGATGGTAAAAGGTGAATGACGGTTTCTTCTTCTGTTGCTGGGGTAGTTTGTTGTTTGACATCTTTATATCATACTATCATCATACTAATACTAATACTATCATCATGCCACCGAAAAAAGATGATAAGAAGAAAGGTAAAGGTGCTGGTACCTATACCCCAAAAGAGATAAATCCTCAACACTATATTCGTCCTTCTATTCCTTTACCTTCACCTTCTCTTGAACAACAGCTTGACTCTTCATTACCACGTGGGAAGATTCTCAACTCTGAGACACTTTTCCCTATCTGGCCTGAAGAAGTTGAAGGAGGAGGAGGAGGAGGAGGTGGAGATAGTGTGTTGTTAGGACTAGAGGAGGAAGGGGGACAGGCCCCCCCTGCTATCTGTTACCCTTCCGCCCTCGCAGTGGACCGTTTCACTACTTTGAGAGAGTTCTACCATCTACTACCATCTGCTGAGGAAGAGGCAGCAGCAGCAGCACAGAATAAGAAGAAGAAAGCTGACAGTAAGCGAGGTGTACCTTCTAAAGGTAAAGAGGAGCAGCAGCAGGAGGAGCGGGTAGAGGTAGTGACAGGAGAGGATGGTCAGCCACTACCTGTCGTCTACCGTGATAACACTACCTTTGCTCTCTGCCCACCATTACCTGCTTTCCGTAAGAAACCCATCCCTTCTTATGCTTCTCGCTCCACGGATGCCTCTATGGATGGTGGAGGAGGAGGGGGAGATGGAGAAGGATCAGGAGGAGAGGATTGGGTAGATCCACTAGTCTGTGAAGCCTTTCGTGTAGTGTGGGAGTTTGCTAGTCGTCTCTTCCATGACTACCCTTCCTCCTCCTCCTCCTCTGAGCGTGCCTCTACTGTAGAGCAGTTAGAGAAGAGCTATCTGTGGCGAGCAATCTACCCAAAACTACCATCAGGAAAACCTTGTTTTAACCCTTCAGGGAGATATGCTGTGCGTGTGTTCTGGGCAGGGAAGTGGAGGAAGGTGTTAGTAGATGACTCACTGCCTCTCTGTGCTGATGGTCAACCTGCTTTGGCTATGACAACTGATGACTTTGAAATATGGCCACTTATCTTATCCAAGGCTATCTATACAGTTTATACTGCTACCATGTATGACCCTACTACCTATAGTGACAACAGTAGTGGTAGTAGTGACAATAGAGGTAGTGCTATGGGTAGTGGTGGTAGTAGTGTGTCATGGACAGCTGATCAGATTTGTCAGTTTGTCTCCTTTGCTG